>SJYA01000915.1:579934-590193 GCA_006410615.1 Neotragus moschatus
TGAGTAGTTTCAACAGAGTTGATATAGCCTACAAACCCCAAATGATTTACAATCTGGCCTTTTACAAAATGATTTGCTACTCTGCCTTAGAAGAGTAAGAAACTAGAGGCAGACATACTGATTATTAAAAAGTTCTTTTTATCTGCAAAATGGGCCATGGATATTTATGTATTGTCTTCCTTAAGTTATTTCTGGCACAAAGGTAGATACAAATTAAAATTAATATATGAGATGATGATCACATAATTGCTTGAGCTTTGTTTCCTGCTTGACAGATAGGAATAATGTCACCTGCAAACAGATCTTTGAGAGGATTATACGGAGAAAGTCCCTTTTCTGTGAAACGTGTCACTGTTATTACTCTGGGGCTGGCTTCCCAGTGGGATTCCCCAGGTGGTGCAGTGGCAAAGAATCCACCTGCCAGTGCAGGAGACTCAAGAGACTTGGGTTTGATCCGTGAATCAGGAAGATCCCCTAGAGAAGGGCATGGCAACCCACTCCAGTATGCTTGCCTGGGGAATTCCATGGAGAGAGGAGCCTGGCGGGATACAGTCCGTGCAGTTGCAAAGAGTTAGACATGACTGAGCACAGGCACACACACACACACACACACACACACACACACACACACACACATAGCTTCCCACTGTCACTGAGTTGTGAATCTCAAGCCGTTACTTTGCTGAATCAAGGTTTACTTACATAAATATTTCTAGGTTTTACAAATATTTAAGCACCTTCTTCTGATTGAGAAACTAGATCTTTCCTCAAGATTTTACTTCTAGACTCCTCAAGTTATCCCAAGCATAAATTGCATTTTAGTCTTTGCAGGAGATATACATATGAAAGAGAATATAGGACGTTTGACATTAGATGAAACATGTCCTAAACCAACTTAGGATTTGTTGGGAATGGAAATGTCATACTTTGGTCTTCTTTGTTTTGCAAAATTTGAAGNTCAAGTTATCCCAAGCATAAATTGCATTTTAGTCTTTGCAGGAGATATACATATGAAAGAGAATATAGGACGTTTGACATTAGATGAAACATGTCCTAAACCAACTTAGGATTTGTTGGGAATGGAAATGTCATACTTTGGTCTTCTTTGTTTTGCAAAATTTGAAGTGAGAAACATTTAACAGAACTACATTATCCACAAAAATATTCTAAGTACTACCATGCTATCCAGTCCAACTGTGAAACTCGTTCTACCTCATGTATAATGCACCAAATACCAAGCTGCAGAATTCAAAGTCATTTTAAGAATTATGGGTGGAAATGAACACATTTCTTTTTAAAAGTACTACTAAATTGAAGGTCATGCAAATATACTACAGATACTTATATTCGTACATTCTAATGCCCCAACTCCTGCCTAGGACTTGAAATGTGCTTTGTGTTTCCAAGTACTTTCATATTATTGGTTTTATCTCATACTCTGGTTTAGGAGAGAAGGTGAAAGTAGTTTTTACCTTTCTTTTTCTGATAGGACTAAAGTGAAGGGACTTCTAGATAGACATCAGAATTGTCATTAAAGTACAGGTCTTTGGCAATTATTCTGAGGTTCTTGTGAAGGCAAATTTCATATTGCATAAAGACTTTTCTGGATGTTTAACATTTTACACATATTGAAATATATATGGAGAATTATATATATATATATGTATATATATATATGCATGCATGCTCAGTCGCTTTAGTCATGTCCAACTCTTTGTGACCCCATGAACTGTAGCCTGCCAGGCTTTTTCTTCCATGGGATTCTGCAAGCAAGAATACTGGGTTGGGTTGCCCTGCCTTTCTCCAAGCTATCTTCCAAACCTTGGGAACAAACCCATGCACCCATACATATATGTGTGTGTGTATATATACATGTGTATATGTGTGTTTATGAAGAGAGAGAGAGAAAAAAAACTATGGAAATCACATTCACTCTTTGTTATGCAAGTGGTTATTGCTCAGTCATCTTGAAAAGGAAATTTCCTGGATTATGCTGCTTTTCAGTCACAGCAGATATAGGGCTCAGTGGTTATGCTGAGAAGAATGTTACGTATTCCTCAGTTCATGGAAACTTCAAGTCTAGAAAATGGAGGAGTCAAGTTAATATCTCTAGAGACCCACAGGGAGTGTCACGCTCCATAAAGTTGTTTGTGCGTTTATATACGTGCATAATCAGCACCTCTTGGCAAGGGGACACAGGTTAAGTACCTTCCATATGTAGCAGGGAAAAGGCCTTTGGCAAGGAGGTCTACCCTTTGGCATGCACAAATTATGCTAGCTTAAGTTTCACCATGTCAAAAGGAATGTTCACCATGCTTAATAAGAGGTGTTGAGTTAATGCCATACTGAGTTTTTTTTAGCAAGGGAGGGAATGTTCAGATGCTTGGGAAAATAAGGCACCTGGAGGGTGCAGTGAAGGTCACTTTCTCATACTGAAAAATCAACTATTTTTATGGTTGCAAATAGAGTCTACAATATGCCTATGGTCTGTGGGGTGATAAATACACAGGTACATTTTAGGTACTTTTACAGCCACTCATATTTAATTAACAAAACTGGGGAAACAACACTATTTTGCCAGATATGACCAGTAGATCCTTCAAGTAGTCTTTTCCAGTCTTTCTCTCTCTTTTAGGGAGAAAATCTGGAGAATACACAGTAGTATCCACATATATCCCCAGAACCTCTGCTTTATGTGCCAAGTTGTTCTTTCGGTTAATTTTTTGTACAATTACTCTGAATTGGCAACTAAAATGGACTAAATGACAAGCCATGGATTTCATGTTCAAGGTATTCTCATTTTAAAGATTCAGAGAGTATAAGAGATCCTTTTGTCTTAATAAGATAAACATTTTTTAAAGCAACTGTTGATGGATTATGGTCAAATCCCAAAACTGACTTAAAGATATGTTTCTGTTCTGAAAAATCCATTTCTTTGACCAATCTTCTATGATGCTTATCATTTCTATCCAAAGAATTATCATTTCTTTAGGCTGTAGTACTTTTTAAAGGAATGCCTAATACTGCACATCTTCTATAAAGTCAAGACATTTAGAGTTGTGCATGTGTGGACACTGTTGAGTACACCGATATATTTAGTCTGTTCATTAAAGGAAGTTGCATATGGCAGGTAAGACTAGAATGATAGTAGCAGCAGCAGCAGCAGCGAGGATTCACTTACTCAACCACTCATTTTTTTCAAGCATTCCCTTTTTTCTTTATAAACATGGGTTATTAATTTTCCACTGTAGAGTTTGAATGCCATAGGAAATGCTGATTGCTCATCTTAAGTCTGATGATCGGAATAGCACCACATGAGACATCCTGGTGCACAAAGCAAAGAGGAGTCGAAGTTAGAGGAAGGAATTAAAGATTCCCAAAAAGAAAAGTAATATTAGTCATAAAGTCAAGTCCCATTTCAATTTTGATTCTAACCACTGCCTGCATCACTGGGATAGCCAAAGTGGCAGAAGAGACCTTTGGGTGTCTTGAAATAGTTTTCATCATAAAAGACCATCCAAGGCAGCACTGTTATCTGCCCAGGAAACACATATCAGGGCTTCTTGTCTGGTCCTCTAATACCTTTAGGGTTCTATATTATAGACCATGGGTTAGAATCTTAATGTTAAAACCAATATGATGATTATTAAAGAAAAAAGAAAAAGACCATCAAAGGAAATACAGGGGTCCTGCACTCTTCTGAAAGTCAAAACCTCGATCCTTACCATGGCCTACAAGATTCTCATGAGTTGACTGCCACAGCCCAACCTTTCTAGTGCCCCCAATGCCACTCTGAACTCAGCTTTCTCTCCACTCACACTACAGGGTAAGCTCTATGAAGGCAGGACATAGAGGTTTCCACAGTATCTAAAACGTGCCTGGCAAAGAGTAGTAATACATGTTTCTTTAAAGCAATGCCTGAACAGTTGAAGGGTATAGCAGCTCTGTTTCCAAAACCTCTCAGAGCCTCAGATCTCTCATTTATACAGATAACAATCACACTGCCCATCTTTCAGAGAAGCTGAGCGAAAAAAAAAGGATAATACACATAAAGGATCTGGCAGAGTGACCTACATAGTCTGTACGCAATATATTTTTGTTTTGCTTCCTGTTTACTCTTATTCTTCTAGATGTAATAATAGTAGTTAATATTTGTTGTATTGTTACTATATACCAGGCTCAAAGCTGAGCATGCTACAAGCATTGTCTCATTGAATTTTCTCAACCCTGTGAGCTAGGAACNTCACACTGCCCATCTTTCAGAGAAGCTGAGCGAAAAAAAAAGGATAATACACATAAAGGATCTGGCAGAGTGACCTACATAGTCTGTACGCAATATATTTTTGTTTTGCTTCCTGTTTACTCTTATTCTTCTAGATGTAATAATAGTAGTTAATATTTGTTGTATTGTTACTATATACCAGGCTCAAAGCTGAGCATGCTACAAGCATTGTCTCATTGAATTTTCTCAACCCTGTGAGCTAGGAACTTTTATTAGTCTCATTTTATAAGTGAAGATGAAAAAAGTTAAATTATTTTTCCAAGATTATACAGTCAGTAAGCAGTCAAGCCAGGATGCAAAATAGATTTATCTGACACCATAATTCCACACTTTTCCATGATGCTACAAGAGGGATAAGGAATATTTAATTGCACTCTTAGGCTTCAGTCACACTGTAGATAGATGACAAATATATTGTCCAGGTTCCATTAGCCAGGGTATTAAGTTGTTGCTTACCAGTGGAGACTGTTTCTTTGTTTAATCTCAGGAAAGTTTAAATAGCTCAACTAACTTGGCAAGTGTGCCTGGATCATCCTTCTAAAACTCTATTCCTGACTCTAAAGCTTTAATTTGAAGGTCTTCATATATATAAAATAGATTTGTTATTTTCCACTGATCAAATAAAAATTATATTTATACCTATTATATTGTGGATAGCATGCTTTCAAATCCTCAAACTAACCCTATTATTTAGGCATTATTATCACAGTTTCACCAACAAGGTCATTGAAGAGATGAGACTATTTGCCTGAGGCCACACAACTAGTAAGTGGCAAAGCCCTTAAAAAATTATGGAATCTGACTTTTAGCAATTGATTTTCATAGGAGTTAACATAACTCAAGAATCTATATCAGTCTAAATCTAACACCTGTGCTCTTAACCATTATGTTAAACTATAAAGTGCTGTATAAATGTAAGGATTTATTATGCCTTTTCTTATACCATTATTACACAAGGAAATTTCTTCTCTGGAATGCTTCATAAGAAGTTTGAGTTCCCATCTAGAGAAACCCTCTTTGCAATCAATTATTCAGTGAGTTGACAATTGCTCTTACCAGTGTCCAAAAACAAAGGCCAAAAATGACTTTGGCATGACAACCTAAATACTCATCAGGTGTCTATCTGACCACTTTGGCTGAATGGTGAAGCTCTTAGCCATGAAGTAATAGGCAGTTCAGATCAACCATTCAAATGGGCTGTCTGAAACCCAAAGTTGGCAATCTTCCCGAAGTGAGATGCCAAGGTTCTGACCTCTTCCTGGGCAAAGGGGAAGGTTCCAGGTTTTTTCCTCATTGTTGATATTCCCAGTTGCCAAGGGTGCCTGCTTGCCAAATCAACTTCTGGTTGAGATTCGAGGTGGAGACCACTTCTGTGCAGTAAATTGGGCAACTGGAGAAACAGCATTGATTTTGTTAAGCTGCTCAAATATAAGTTAGGAGCACTTCAGCATCCCATATGCTGTTTAGGTGATCAGGCAGCTGCATCTTATAGCCAATGCTATTGTCCTCTTAAAAATCTTTTTCCTGACATAGTTGGAAGACTTCTTGCTTCTCCTCTGTGATAATTTGCTACATTACAACCTCCAATCTCCACATGAATTACTCAATGCCACATTCTCTGAGTTTAGAACAACTTCAGTTCCTTGTTGGGCTTAGTATGACTCCTAAACATATTCATTAATATCGATTTTAGTCTTCCAATGCATTCTTTACAATACAACACATCCTTTATGGAATAAAGACACTAGCTTTATTGTCCACTCACATAGACACTCGCTCATCTCACACACACACACACACACACACATACACACACAAACAGAGCAAGAGAGAAGCTTCTACGTTGTGTCTCACAGCCCCATCACAGGACAGTAATACTTCTTCAGGGGTCACCAACAGCAAGATCAAAGTCATAATGAAGTAACATAAAACTGTAGGCTACCAGATTCATGATAGCATCCAAAAGTTTGGCAGGAGGGCATCATTTATATTTGAGAACATTCCCTGCTTTTTGGCAGAAATTCTGCCCACAGCTTTCCAATTAGCATGCTTTATGTCTGGGGAGAAGTTGGTTTCACAATTGTAAGTACCATGCCTGACTGAAATCTTATTCTCCCAGACAAATTACAAAGGGATTTGTACAACTTTACCCAGACTCCAACTTAGCCACAAGATTAATATGAAAAAAGGGTCTTCCCTCAAGTAATCTTTGAGTTCTTCTGAGAATTTTCTTCATTATGTCTTCCAAATGTTCTGTTTTGCTAATGGAACATTAAATGGTATTCTTACCGGGAGGTGTGGGATGAAAGCTTGAACTAAATCTTCTCTGAAGAAAGATCTAGATTGTGACATAGCATTAGGGAATATGAGGCCGTTATTTACCATGATGCATTCTTCTCAATCTCTGCTTGCTATGTGTTGAAACACAGTGTAACTTAAGCTGAGAAGAACTATGTCTTAATTTAATAAACAAAGCCTTGACAGCATCTCTTCAGTTTTCTGATTTGTGCCCTCTGGGCAAAAAGCCTCAAACATCAGTAGGAAATTTTCTGAGGATACTATATAATTTGGAAATATTTTAAATCTTTGTCTGAGGCTCTGTGCATGCATGCTAAGTCACTATAGTCATGTCCAACTCTTTGTGACTCCATGGACTGTAGCCCACCAGGCTCTTCTGTCCATGGGATTCTCCAAACAAGAATACTGGAGTGGGTTACCATGCCCTCCTCCAGGGAATCTTCCCAACCCGGGGATCAAACCTACATCTCTTAGGTCTCCTGCACTGTCAACATTATTCTAAATTTGTAACATGTTGGTAGAAAATATTTTTCCCTTGTGATATTTATGGTTTAATTTGAAAATCAGACACAAAAGTATATTCTGCATTAACACTATATAGACACTCACAAAAAAAATCTCTTGAGATGCCCACCATAACAAGTGTCCCTCATTCTATGATTAAAAGCTCTAATGGATATGCATCATTTTAAAATTATGATGTTATATCCAATAGCTCATCTAATTTTCCAGTGAATTTTGAGTAAAGCTAAAACATTTATTTTTCATATAAAACACATACAAAGCCTGAAGATTATGTTTCTACCAACGTCTTATCATCAAAAAGATTGTTATGAAACCATAACTTTTTTAATATGAGAAAGCAAGATGCATACTGGTGAACAAGTCAAAATGTCTTTGACAGTCATTACGCTGAACTAGGATTTTTTCCAGACTGTTGCCATCCATTCAACTATAAATACCTCAGGACTAGGACTAGTTAGACTCTCTCTCCAGGCATAAAATTTAAAGAAGCTCCAAACTGCAGTAATCAAGATGAATAACATTAAAATGTTTATTCTATTGAAGTATAGTTGTCTCATAATGTTGTGTTAGTTTCTGCTATACAGCAAAGTGATTCAGTGACACATACGTATAACAGTTCGCATCTGCTAATCCCTATCTCCCAATTCGTTCCTCTCCTGGCCCCCCCCCCCGTAGATAAATAACATTTCAAGATGATATTTGAAAAATCAAAATTATAGTGTAGCCATTATGGAAACAATATAGAGGTTCTTCAAAAAATTTAAAATAGAACTACTACTTCCAGTATATACCCAAGGAAATGATAAAGAGATGTGTGTATTTCCATGCACACCACAGCATATATACAATAGCCAACCTATGGAAACAATCTATGTGTCTGTTAATAAATGAATGGATAAAAGATGAACACACACACACTGGCATGCACAGTGGAATACTACTCAGACATGGGACACAAAAAATCCTGACATTTTCAACAACATGGATGGATCTTCAGGGCATTATACTAGGTCAAATAAATCAGATAAAGAAAAATACTGTATGACATCATTTATATGTAGAATCAAAAAAATTTTAAATATCAAAATTTTAAATCAACTCAGGATTAGTATTCAGATTTTCTCTTAACTCCTGCAATTTTTAATTAATGGCAATTATTGACCTATATTATTTGCATAATATTTTTGGCCTTGATATTGCACTAATTTTCAAGTGTTGACTCACTTTAATACTTGGTTGTCTCTTTCTACATGGATGATAAGCTACTAAAATTCAGGAATTCTGACTGCATTTATCCACTGCAGTAGATTATTGATTGTTGAGGACTATCTAGCTCTATTAAAGCCACTTTTGGACAAAGAAAAGAACATTCTTCTTCAGAGGCTGTTTATTGTAATGAAAAAGTCATAGGGTAGCAAGGTACAGGGGAAAGAGAGCAGTGGTTTGATTATTAGTTCTACCTGGGCAAATTATTCTCTGGACCTCCATTTCCTCACCTTCATAATATAAGCATTTGAATATTTAACTTGCTGGTGACTCTTTAAAATAGATAACCAATGTGAAATACTTAACCCAACTGCGGACACTGAAAAATTTTTTCTATACTATTAAGCATCCTCTCCAACTCATCACTGAAAAATTTACACTTTCATCTCCAAGATGCCAACCAATAGGTGATCATTCTTGTCTACATAGCATCTTGGTAGTGTGTGAACTCAAATGCTAGCTCTGCCTACCCACCTTTCTGGCCCATATCCTCCCTGGTTGTCTAACCTGGGGCATACACCAGATGGCAGTGTCCCATTGAGGACAGGATCCTTCTGGCTTTTCAGCTCACTGACCAAGCGACCAGTTGCTTTGCCATGTCTCTATGCATGTTACAGGTCAATAGCATTAGCCTTGGGGTCTGGTTGATGTTCAATGTAAAAATAAACACTGGAAAGTCTCGGTACACATTCTCTTCCCTTTCAATGACAAAGTGTTTTCTTTCCAAGGTCAATTGGAAAAGGTACATATGTGATGCTGGAGTAAACATACACTTTAAATAGATTTTTGTTAATATTTACATTTCTTTGCACTTTAATCAGTATATAACAATCCCTTACAGTATATCTGGCCCACAGTTCCAGGTATCAGGGATAAAAACGTAGCAATGCAAGTCTGCTACCTTCAAGTAACTCACTGTTTAGTAAAAGAGACAGAGTTTTATGCAACTAATGATAGTACAGTGTGGCCATTGTCTTACTATTTAAATCATATGGCTTTGCAATTTTTTTTATCTTAACCTATATCTGTCTTGGAATTAATTGTTTCATGGGTTTTACTAAATGTAAGTTCACTTGCTTTCAGTTAAGAGCTCTCAAATCTCATGGATGCCTGGTGATCGCCATTGAAAGATACAATGAATATTTCTGTCTTGCTACAGTTTATCCTGTAAATGACTTTGGAGGCTTTTAATCATATCCATCTTTCAACACTAAGAGACAATGACCCAGGTAGTTTCTGGTACCTCTATTAATTTATCCTAAAAACCCTTGCTGCAGAATTCCAGGTACTGTGGTGCCTGCTGCTGCTGCTAAGTCGTGTCAGTCGTGTCCGACTGTGCGACCCCATATACGGCAGCCCACCAGGCTCCACCATCCCTAGGATTCTCCAGGCAAGAACACTGGAGTGGGCTGCCATTTACAAATGTAAATGAATTATAGTTCTTGGATCTGAAGGCCATGTGTCTAATAAAGGGTTAAACATTGCTTTGAATTTGAGGTTCTGCCAAAGGTGGAGTGAAGTACACTCTGAATATATGAGTGTATGTTGGGGGCAGGGGGATGTGGGTGGCGGTGTTTATATACACATTCAATTTTCAGTTGTGTTGCTACTTTGAGTGAAACTCATGAACTCATAGCTGAGTCATTTATGAGGGGTGTGCATGTTTGTGTGTGTTGTCCCTTGATATGTGATCATGGCTGCTGAGATTAAAGACCACCTCTCTGGGGAGTACTTGAGACACAGGCTCCTTCTAGAGAAACTGGAAAAAGGATAATGAGTCTGTTTCTTCTGGTCATATTTCATTCCCTTTTCCCCCTAATCCTTTCTGTCCTGAGCAACCCTGCCTCTGACCAGGAGCAATCATACACCCTCCTGTGACCTCCAAGGA
>SJYA01000916.1:12504-48479 GCA_006410615.1 Neotragus moschatus
TGAATAAGACAACGATCACTGTTTCTGCTATAGCATCATATAATTTAGAAATCTATAAAATGCAACTCAGGAGTGTTACTCAGATAGCAATTTAAGGTTTTCAGGAATACAGCATACTTCAGTGAAATATGTTTCTATTGAATAGATGGAGCTTGCATACCTTCAGGTATTTATGAGCAACAGAACTATCCAGGTGCATTCTTATCAGTTCCAGCCTCCACGTCCTGGTGACCCACTAGTGACCAGAGTGTCACATATGAAGGCTGCCAGGTGACCCTGCAGACACAACTTTTTGCACAGAAAATGACCAGACAATTGGAAAAATGGACTGATGGCAGTGCCTTCTCCCCTTTGCCGAATACCAGCTTGCTTAAGACTTGGGTTTAACACACAATGCAATAAACTAGATCGATAGTTTAGTTTGAAGTATCTGAATATCTAAAGGTATTATTACCACTAGGAAAGCTTATTGCTTCCAACTGAAAGCACTCCAGTACTCTTGCCTGGAAAATCCCATGGGCAGAGGAGCCCGGTAGGCTGCAGTCGATAGGGTTGCTAAGAGTCGGACACGACTGAGTGACTTCACTTGCACTTTTCACTTTCATGCATTGGAGAAGGAAATGGCAACCCACTCCAGTGTTCTTGCCTGGAGAATCCCAGGGACCGGGGAGCCTGGTGGGCTGCCATCTATGGGGTCGCACAGAGTCAGACACGACTGAGGTGACTTAGCAGCAGCAGCAGCAGAAAGCATCTCAAAGTTGTGCTATGAACGTTTTAAAAATCTGCTTATGGATGTTTGGCTAGACGGAATTGTTCACAGTGATACTAGCACAGTGTACGGCATGTGGTAGCTTAAAACAGAGTTGAGCTGCTATCTAGCACCCATTTCTCCTCCATGGGGTAGCCGTTGTGCAGTTTTTATGGGACTGTCGACCTCTCCTCCAGCAACAGGGGTGGGCCCTAAATAGCCTAGGCCAATCAGTGTAATCCCAATTTCCTATCCACAGTGATTGGTCTAGAGAAGGCATATGACCCAAGATGGTCCAATAAGAGTGAAGCCCAGACCTTTCTTTGCTGATTTGGAAAGAAATTCTGTCTCAGTCTAGGGTGGTGTGCAGATAAGTACACCAGCGAAAGTAAACAGCTGTTTTTTCTACTTGGAGAAGAACCAGTCCAAGAATAAAGGCACTAGCCAGAGGAGAGACAGGGCTGAGAGAAGTTTAAAAAACAGAGCCCTGATCAGACCATTCTGAAGTCTGAAATAACCCTGAAGTTTTTCAGTTATGTAATCCAACAAATTATGTTTATTGCTTAAGCCACCTTGAACTTCAGTGATTTGCAATTGAAAGCTTCCAAATGAACACAAAGTGATTCAATAAATATTTGTTGAATGACTGAATAGTTATACATATTGTAATTTAATCCACATAAAAATGTAACATTATTATTGATCATATTTCTGTTATTAAACTTTCAATCAGCAAGCTCTAGGAATGACTTGAAAGTTGTAAAGTATTGTATTTTCCATCAACAGTAATAGACCATTGCCTAGAGTTAATGGACAGAAAAAGATGCTATCAATTCCTGAAAGGTTGCTGTATGCTTCCATTGAAATAAAACACGTTACATGTACTCACTACACAAAGATGACGTGAGGCACAGAGGTTTAAATTGTTGAGGTAAAATCTTTTTAACAAATCCCCTAATGGTTCACATAAGGAAGACAGAGACATCTCAAAAACAGTCACGAATTTGTTCTAGGTCCCCCGTCCTCTCGCTTGGTCTTCGGATGACAAATGGCCACAGCCGCAAGGCAGCTGGCCAGGGTACAGACCAGCTCAGAGCCCTCTCAAAACTACATCTACGCAGAGGCAAGTGGTCCTCCCACTGGCCCTGGACTGTGGCCTCTAAGAGGGCAGGATCTTGACTTAGTCTCCACAGTGTCCCCACACCTACTATGTGACTCATGGGATGTCTATGCATGTGATCAGTTCATGACGCACGGTAGGCTGTCAGTTGTTATTTGCTGAGGGAATGAATGACAATTTATGACTTGGGTCTCATTTGCTCTTGTCTTATTCTGTTTCATATAAGAAGGAGGAGGAAGTGAAAGATATAATTGAGTTAATTTGGGTTTTCCCCTAAGCTGCTCTTTGATCACTTTGACACTTAATTGAGTTCCTGCATCCATCTAAATTCTCTTCAAGATAACCTCACACACCCTCGAGGCGTTTTTTTCCTCAACAGAAAATACAGAGCTTGACTATCAGGAGAGAAACCAGTGAGTCTTTGACTTAAAGAACACGGTGTAAGTGACCTTTTTGGGGGTGCTGATTAGGAGATCTTAGGAAAGTCATTTTACCTCTCTGGGTTTCGATTTTTTTCATCTCTAAAAGAGGAGAGTTGAGTTGCAGGAGCTGCTTTTTCAACTGTGCTTTATAGAGCCCAAGATGTTTTGTAGAGCAAGAGGTTGTCGTCGTTTTGTCACTAAATCACGTCTGACTCTTTTGCAACCGCACAGACTATAGCCCGCCAGGCTCCTCTGTCCATAGGATTTCACAGGCCAGAATACTGGAGTGGGTTGCCATTTTCTTCTCCAGGGGATATTCCTGACCCAGGGATCGAACCCACGTCTCCTATAGTGGCAGGCAGGTTCTTTACCACTGAGCCATCTGGGAAGTCGAGAGCAAGAGAGAGGGATCAGGCCAGGGCTCAGAGCCCTCCATTCCCACATAAGCATCAGAGAGTCCAGAGGCTGACTGACTGGCCTCCAGTCACAGTCCTACTATTTCCTAGCCGCCTGATCTCAGACAAGTTATCTTTCATGCATCTCGGTTTCCCTCCCTGTAAACAGAGATGACAAAAATATTTCTTTACAGGGTGTTATGAGGATTTAATAAATTAATACCTAAAGCTTGGTTCATGAAAAATGTATAAATTTCAGATATTACTGTTTTATATATTGGAGTTCTGATAATGTTAAGGCTTAAATGGTTTAAAGTTCTGCTGCTGCCAACAAGACAAAAATATTTAATTAAAAGAAAGTGTTTAGGGTTTTTAATTAGGATGTAACAGGGGATAGTAGATTGCAAAGGGTCTGGTAGACAGATATTAACCTCTGCAGCCGCCATTGTCATTAACACCACACCTCGCCAACCAGACTCTGCAGTGTGTTTAACTCAGCACAATGGGCTGCCGCCACTCGAGAGAGCTGGCTTTTTCTCCTGAAGATTATTCTGCGGTCCCATTCAAATGGCCTCTGCGTCGCTGGGCGGCTGATGCCTGGTGCTAGACAGAGAAGGGCTCCGTGGCTAATCGCTCGCATTCCTGTGAAGACTGAAGGAAAAGATAAATTTCCTTAACAGTCAACATTTCAAGGGAAGGCATTTTCTTAACAGAAAATGGTGAATATCTGAAAAGATTGAAACCTCAGGCAGTTTAAAATTTGCAAGGAAGGAGTGCCTGGCAGTTCAACTGCTTTAAAATTCCTTTTCCGAAGATATCATATGAATTTAAATAAAACTTGAATGATTATGGTAATTATCCACACTAATAACCTTGCTCAGAAACCCCTTTATCTGTCGTTTCACTTCCAGAATGCTGTAGACTGCCAGGCATGCCTTCTCTCCTTTTACCTGGAGAAGAGGGTTTCGATTTCTCGACATTGTGCTCTGGAACTACAGTTATGGGTCAGTCTATTTTTGGACTCACCCAGGCTCTTCATCCCCTCACCTGGTACTGATACTGCCCTCACAAGCCCCATTCTCCTAGTTTGCTCCCCAAACGCTGAGCTCAGATCTCCTTTGACATTTGGCTTACATTTCAACATATTTGTCTACCCCTTCTCCTTCCCTTTTTGTTTCTTCCTGCCTACTCTCCTTCTCTCCTTGAGACTAACTGGTATAAAGGCGGGGCGGGTGGGTTAGAAATTGCTCCTCCCTATTCCTCAGGACCAAGGTTGGACAGGCGCGTCTCTGTCCCAGAAATATGTGAAGATTAATCCAGTTTGCAAGGGCATGCAGGAGCTGTAAATATTTATGGGCAACAGAGAAGGAACTGACCCAAGCACACAGAGTGAAGGAACCAGGCAGAGGGCTGGCCAAACACCAGTGACCCTAGATGCTGCTCCCTGGGCGCCAGGTGCAATTAGCCACCCGGGGGGGCCTCCCTTCTGGGTGGGAGGTGACAGGAGTGTGGGCAGTCGATCCTGGCATCAGGAGCAGCAGAGTTCTTCTCTCTCGCTTTCCTCTATCCCCAGCCCATTTCTAACTTCCAACCTCTTGGAGGTTTTAGGGACCAACTTAGTAGCCAGAAAATTCCCACACCTTCAACCTACCTGTTGCTGGCATGGATGACTGACCTGTACTTCTGGGGAGAGGAATCATATGCTCACCCTCCGCTCCCCACCTCTACCATCCTCGCATCTGTTAGAAAACATCAGGGGATGCATAACTTTTCCCACCTTTGTACCCAAGCACATGCAAGCTGTTTCAAGGTCTAAGATTTAAGAGTTTCTTGAATATTCTCCTTCTTTGTTACAGTGCAGAGAGAATAAGTAAGAAAGAAACACACTGGTTTACAACAAGATGATTTCTTTTTTCAGGCCTTGCCACCCAGCTTTCGGGATTTTAGTTCCCCGGCTAGGGATTGAATCCCGAGCTCACAGCAGTGAAAGCACCTTTGAGTCCTAACCACTGGACTTCAGGGAATTCACTAGAACTGGATGACTTATTAGAAATTCACTGTCACCGAGAAAACTTTTCACCAAGGGTCACCAGCATTTTCTTGCATTCTGCCAGGAATGGGGAACTCACTACTGCCAGGAATGGGGAACTCACTACTCACTGACTGCAGTTCAGTCATGTTGGCCCAGTCTTGTTCATTAGAATCTATATTTTGAACAAATGAATACATGCTTCACAATTGCATGTATCTATCAACCTTTTTCCTACCCCTTAGGGTATTACACAAGCAATCACAGATAGCTGCTTTGTACCTGATTTTGCTTTTTCATTTGTTTATGTGTGTCCCAGTGTGCCTGCAGGTTCCCTGATAGCTCAGTTGGTAAAGAATCCACCTACAATGCAGGAGACTCTGGGCTGATTCCTGGTTGGGAAGATCCGCTGGAGAAGGGACAGGCTACCCACTCTAGTATTCCTGGGCTTCCCTTGTGGCTCAGCTGGTAAGGAATCCATCTACAATGCAGGAGACCTGGGTTCGATCCTTGGGTTGGGAAGATCCCCTGGAGAAAGGATAGGCTACCCACTCCAGTATTCGGGCCTGGAGAATTCCATGGGCTGTATAATCCATGGGGTCATAAAGAGTCAGACATGACTGAGTGCCTTTGACTTCAGTTCACTTCAGTGTGCACGTGTGCTCAGTTGTATCCAACTGTTTGGTGCACCATGGACTCTAGCCTGCCAGGCTTCTCTAATCATGGGCTAACTCATCTTCTTCTGTAGCTATTCTTCATTTTGGGAGTCTTAGAGGAAGGCAGAGACCTACTTCCCATCACAGAAGCCAAAGAAGATTGAGGATTCCCTCTACTCATCTGCAGACAGCCAACACAAGGTCACATAGCCAATTGGAAGCACCGAGTAGGGTTTTTAATGTGAAGGGGGAGGGGCAGGCTCAGTCCAAGACCATCAGTGGAAAACAGAAGGATCCAGCAGTGATGGCCACAGTGGGCAGTGGAGAAGGGGCTAGCACAGCATCCTCGCTAGATCTGCAGGCAGCCTCACTTGGCTCTTGAGTATTTTCCCCACCAGACTCTCCAGTCTCCTGGTGATGGTACAAGTCACCCAATAATGTTCCAACAAATAACTCTTTCGTCTACGTTAGCCAGAGTCAGTTTCTGCCGTTAGTGACCATGAGCCCTGACGGATACATTCTCTTCTCCCACATTCTCCCAGATGGCCTGCTCTCCAACACTGCTCCCCTATGAAGGTGCCCAGCTCTCTCTGTGCACCCTAACAAGGCAGGACTAGTGGAGCCATCCTCCTTCTACACCTGGATGGGACACATCTAGTGATGCTGGTGCTCCTGGTGGTGTATAACCACATCACCCTACTGACTTGTCCTCAGTCGGTACCCAACTTTCGCGCTGCATATTATAGTTACGCCATTATCGCCCTCATTCCATAGTGCATGTGAGTGTCTTAATCTGCAACTCCTAGTTCATTTAGAGTTAGAATTTCTCTGTCTTGGGGGAATCCCAGACTCCCCAGTAATTAGGTTCCCGCCCATTTTCTCCTATGAATGAATCCTACCTCACACTCTGTACCCATGAGTGAGTTTCCTGCCCCTCTTCCCTATTCTTATGCTCCCCCCACCCCCACCCAAGGGCTGGAAGGCCTGCTGTGAATCTCATGTTCCAGCTGAGTCTCCAAATGCCACAGCTGACTATCCATCCCTATGAACACCACCTGATGGTGCAGCCGCCGTCGAGTCCCTGCTCAGTCTCTGCTCAGATGCACGTGGTGGATGTCAGGCTCTGGAGATTGGTGTTCAGTCGCTGAGTTGTGGCCAACTCTTTGAGACCCT
The DNA here is from genome assembly GCA_006410615.1 of Neotragus moschatus. Classification (NCBI taxonomy): domain Eukaryota; kingdom Metazoa; phylum Chordata; class Mammalia; order Artiodactyla; family Bovidae; genus Neotragus; species Neotragus moschatus. Next base: position 19,048 of record SJYA01000916.1, read on the forward strand.
GTGGACCACAGCATGCCAGGCTTCCCTGTCCCTCACTATCTCCTGGAGTTCGCTCAAACTCGCGTCCATTGAGTCAGTGATGCTATCTAATCATCTTATCTTCTGCTGTCCCCTTCTCCTCCTGCCTTCAGTCTTTCCCAGCATCAGGGTTTTTTTCCAATGAGTTGGCTCTTTGCCTCAGATGGCCAAAGTACTGGTGCTTCAGCTTCAGCATCAGTCCTTCCAATGAACACTCAGGGTTAATTTCCTTTAGGATTGACTGGTTTTATCTCCTTGCTTTCCAAGGGCCTCTCAAAAGTCTTCTCCAGCACTACTGTTCAAAAGCATCAATTCTGACTAATGGCTTTGGACACAATGCCCATTCTTGTCCTTGAAAACTGACCTTGTAGTTCCTCTTCAGCTTCAGGTTAGAGTCAGGCAACTCAGCCCCATATTTCAGTGCCTTTTCTTAATTGATCATGGACATGGAGAAATGGGGGTGGGAGGGAGAGGAGATTACACGTGTTGGGTGCTTATTACAGACCCTCCTTATTAAAGATCCTTACATACTTTATGTAGATTATCTGATCAGCTCTCTACCATAGACATGATTGCCTCAGGTTTCCAGATCTCAGAGAGGACCCAAAGTGCTAAACTAGACACAGGTCTAACCCTCTTCTTAGCCTCACAGTGGCTTAAGCTGAAAGCAGCTGGGAGCCCGGGACCTGCTCAGCCAAGCCTTCAAGTCCCTCTCCGACTTCTGCCCAAGAGAGCAGAGCCATTTACAGGCACACATGGTCTGCAAACGGAATTCTGGTCAGCAGCTTGAATGACTTCGGCAACCAAGCTCTTTCTATAAAGTGCTTACAAATAGAAAAATTGTCCCGTCTGAATTTTGTTTTATTGATTCTGCCAGATAGGAAGGCAAGAATAAAGGTCTGGGAAATCCACAAACTCGAAAATCGGGGTCTGATGAGAGCTGATAGTATCTTCTTGGAGGCAGAGCAATACCAGCAGCAGTGGCCTAGTTTTGTTTTGAAACCTCCCTTCCTGGAACCACAATTGCTGCCGCTTTTGTGGCAGAAGGAAGATGTTTACCCTTCACAAAGACGGCGAGCTTTCCAGCCCTTTATGTAATCTCCTGGGCCACCAAGGGACCAGCCACATGGTGTCTGCAGATGGGGAGAGAGGCCGACAATTCTCATACCAGGCATTCCTCCGCTGTCCTTCCAGCCTGCGTAACAGGTCGCTCCCCTTCCTTCCAGAGAACCTGAGGCTCCGCCACTGACTGCCAACTCCCCACTCAGGCCTGACAGCAATTTGTAACTCAGCTTACACAGGCTTTCCTACTGTCTGCGTTTTTGTTTGTAAAATGAGCAATTTGCTGTTGGTCACTTGGCTCCTCTGTGAAGTCGGCCGAGAGGGCGGCTCACCCAGGGGGACAGCGGGGCAGTGAAAGCAGAGGGCGATCCCCTAGTGCTTGGCCTGTGCCTTTCCCCTCCTCCTGGATCTTGCAAGTACTTTAGTCACAGGGAGCCACTCTCAGCTCTCCATGTGTGGTATTTGCAGCAACAGAGAAATCAACCCAGAAGGAAGGGTTTTGATGAGACATTTGGGAGGTCTGGGCAAATGCAGTGCCCTTCTGGACAGCTGCTTTCTTTGGAAAGACTTGTCTTCTTTTTTGTGAGATGAGGCCCCAGGTATAGGGGAAAAGAGGTGGCAAAAATTTGTCCTAGCTCACTCCAGGGGTGAAACGCACTGGCTCACTCATCAAGTGATAAAGACATGGTGAGGAAATCAGAAACCACAGCTGACGCTTATTGCCTCAACGGCCGCGACATTATCTCACCACTCATTTAGAACATATGTTCAACAGCAGCATGGGGGTGCCGGGTCTCAACTGTGCTCTCAACACAGAGGGGAAGAGGTGAGAAGCACTGCATGGAGGAGGCTTCTGTGACAAGTCCTCCAGAAATTCGGAGACCCGCCTTCCCCCCCACCTTCTTCCTCCTGATGCTATCACCACCATCTCCACCACGTGCAAACTATTTTGTCATTAGGAACAGTGATAAACACACATGGCGGGTCCAGCTACCTGTGTTCCACGTTGGCCGAGAGGGAGGTAATGCTACCTTCCCCTCCTCCCTGTCCCCTCCCCCCAAGCACTCCATCCAGGGGAAAGGTGCGGACGCACACGCTGATCAAGCATTCAAACTATTTCATGAGAAGACCACACTTTGTTCTCTTCTGGCTTCCCTCATGGGGGTGGGGGTGGGACGGCACATCTTCAAACGCCTGCTGGCTTAAATGGTGACAGCTGCATGCAACGGGCTTGCTTACAGCCCGCCGGGTGCAATGGGAGATAACTGCAGGGTAGAACTTCAAAGACAGACCCACTGCAGTCATTCCAACAGCCTGGGGCTGCCGCCTTTTGCTGGTGACTCCCTGCCTCCCTGTATGCAACAAGTGAGTCGAGGGCAACTCAAAAATCGGACTTTGCCTATGTGCATGGGGAGTTCTGATGCAAGGAGGCAAGAATGAGTCAGGAGACGTTATTTGGGGCTCTCTGCAAAGCCCTAAATACATTTGTCCTAGACAAATGTTTTTTTCTTGGATAGTGAGGAGAACCAACTCATCCTAGCATGTGAGTTTGACCAAACTTTTATGTTTGTAACAGATTATACATTTTAAAGGCTGAAAGTGAGTTGAAGTCTTTACTTTGTAAACGTGTGCCTTGCTCCAATGTCATCTGAATTACTCATCTTTGCAGAAATCACTTATTAAAAGTTGGCTCTATGTTAAAATGGATGGTGGCCTTTGATCTTCAACTAAGGAGCCGTTATGGGAGAAACCGTCACACAGGAGATTCAAGAGGTGACTTGAAATCCTCGGTTTCTTGCAATGGGTAGCACAGATGGCTGTTTAAGGAACCACATTAAAGAGCCACCATGAAAGGTAGTTATTTCCTGTCTTCTCCATCTGGCAGGTCCTAACGAAATGCACTCCACGGAGCAGACTCACTGTGACACTGTGTTGACATATGTGGCTACTGATGCTTTGGGTGAGGCTATTCATTTCTTTAAGTTGCCTCCTGCTGCCCTACCATCCAGCTTGGTCCCTGGTTTTCCTTTCTGTCAAAGTCCTAATTGGAACACGGGCAAGTTCGTATAACCTTTCCAAGCCTTGGTCTCCTCATCTGTGAAATGCGAATGAAAACATCTTATAATAAAAGTAATAAGTTTGTTTTGCTTTAGTGACATTGAGTTGGTTCTGCAATTTAAAAGAAGCTATTTGCAAAAATGAATATCCCTGTAGTACGCGTTCGTATGATGCGATATATAGAATTCAAATGATGGAAAATAACAGAGCCAATCATGTCTTAGGACACGGGGAAACTATCACACTGTGATCGTTCTTTGAAAGGAGCAAAGGCTTTGAAGAACAAATAAGACAATCTGTNCATTGAGTTGGTTCTGCAATTTAAAAGAAGCTATTTGCAAAAATGAATATCCCTGTAGTACGTGTTCGTATGATGCGATATATAGAATTCAAATGATGGAAAATAACAGAGCCAATCATGTCTTAGGACATGGGGAAACTATCACACTGTGATCGTTCTTTGAAAGGAGCAAAGGCTTTGAAGAACAAATAAGACAATCTGTGTAAGGTGATTAGTATAGTGTGTCACGTGGTCTGTACTTAAGACACCAAAGTCATTATCCTGACTTTGCCTTTGTGCCCACACCAAATACCACCTCAGGGAGCCTAACTAATAAATTATGACGTATTCATATGATGGAACATAATATAACCTGAATGAAATGTCTTAAGACACGGGGAAAGTATTTTGTAACTAAGTGAAAAAAGTGGCATGGAAAACTATAATACAGTATGTTGGCAAGTAATAGAACCCACCCAACTGTGTGTATATACACACATATATGTTCAAAAAAATCACCAAATAATAACAAATATTTACAATTAACAAATAATAACAAATATTATTTGGTATTTATCATACCAAGTAATAACGGCCTATTATTTTGGCATATGTTTGTAGCTGATATTTTATTGCTTCTTTTCATATTTTTTTTTTTTGAATTTTCCTATTTCTACTAAACAGAAAAACAAAAAGGGCAAATTGTGAAGTATGAATGTGCGGTTAAAAAAACACACACACAAGGAGTTAGGGAGAATTTAATAAGTTTCTAACTTCATCTGGTTCTTTCAACAAACACTTTTAGGACAAACTGTTATAAGTATGAGGCTCTCATAAATACAACAGAAGGAAACAGACTAGAGACAGGTCCTGGCCTTAAGAGGCTTAATATTTAGCTGGGGGAGATGAGCCATACAAATGGGAGCGCTGACACAGGGGAGCAGTAGAAGAAGAGGCAAGATGAGTGGTTTGGGGAGCAGGGGCGGGACTCGGATGCGTCCACCACGCTAGAGAAAGGCTCAGTACAGAAGTGGCCTCCAGAACCCCTCAAAGGCAGACAGACTCCGTGGCCATGTGGACTGTTACACTTATTGGTTAAAGAAGTCAGGGATGGAATGATTAAAATGAACTCATATAATCTAACATTTGTATTTGAATCATTCAAATGTTTTCTGCACCTACTTTTTTCCAGAGTTGCTAGCAAGTAGTAACATCCCTTGGGTGTGAATTCCATAAACGTCTGGTGACTTACAGTGAAATGCAGCAGCAGGAGGAGGAAAAAGGCAGACCTGAATGTCCTCAATCAGACCTTCCTCCTCACAGCCCATCAAGAGGAAGAAAATCGGATTTTTTAAAATGCAAAAATATTTTCAATTAAGGTTAAATTTTATGGAGATTAAACTTTTCTGTATTGTTTCTGAATGGAACGTTTATCTGATTTTCTCAAAGCTAACAGAAGAATTTGGGGCTTCCCTGGCAGCTCAGCGGTAAAGAATCCACCTGCCAATGCAGACAACGCAGGTTTGATCCCTGGGTCGGGAAGATCCCGCGGCAACCCACTCCAGTATTCTTGCCTAGGAAATCCCATGGACAGAGAAGCCTGGTGGGCTACAGTTCATAGTGTTGCAAAAAGTCACATAAGACCGAGTGACTGAACAACAGTAAGAATAATTTAATCCTCTACTTTGTTCTGGCCAAAATTTCCTGTCATTTTTGGAAAGCATCTTGAAATTTAGTGTCAAGATATCCAAATTTAACTCATAAATAAAGGTGAAGAAAGCTCACAACTTTACTTTGAGGGAAATTGTATCCACATCCAAAGTTCCTAGATTCTCTGCTCTAACTGATGGCAAAGTTGGGAATCTCAAACCATGGCAAATCCAAACAGTTATTTGTTTACAAGACATGTAGGCAGGGTGATAAGAAAGAGAAGTAATATCCTAATGATCCCTTACAAACAGGAAATCAGAAGTGGTCATACAGAAGCAGAATAGACAGGCAGGTTGGTTACCTTACCTGACACAATCTGCTCTATCAACTTAACCAGAGGTTAAATTTAGGCCACAAATTCACTTTCAAGAAAGTCAGAGGCTTCTCTGGGCAGGGCTAGACCTTTTTGGTACTTCTCACTAACTCTCAAGACAGAGATTTTGGCTTTCAGAAGGCTCTCCACATCAAAAAGTTTACTAAGGAAATACATATTTCTGGGTTCTGGAGAAAACCCAGTGGCGATGTTTAAATGAAAACAATGCAACCATTAGCAAGTTTTTATCACGTTCTTATGTATAGTATTTGAAGGCGGCAACTCAATGTATTCTCATTTTGGGGCACAATCAGGTAATCAAGGGTCAGCAATGACATCCCAGTACTGAATTCATCCCAGCCCACAGTGCCAAACGACCTTCAAACAGAGTCAGCCAGCAGAGGCCAATGCCAGTAGCAGCTGAATCTTGGCTGCCGTCCAGGCCTTACCCAGCCCTTCTCCCTTCTAGGGTCCCCTCCAACTTCTTTTTCAAAGACAAGGCCAGAGGCTGCCCAGCACTCAACCAGAAGCTTGAGCAGACGTTGGAGGAGCTCAGCCCAAGGAAGCAGAGATTCACACAGCTTAATCTTATCACCCCTTGAGTTACAGAACTGAAACTAGCGCCTCCAAGGCAGTTTTCTGAAAACATATTTTTTCAAGTCATTAGAAATATGCATAATATTATCAGTTACCATTTATAGCTTCTGTATTTCTAGTAACTGGCATTGTTGTTACTTCAGGCAAGCCAGAAAATAAGCATGCCAGGAACTGACAGGCTGTGTTATGTCACCAAAACAAAGGAGCTCATGCTGATAAATGTCAGGTTGGCTGCTTTGTGGGTTTCCCCCTTCCTTCGGCAAAGTTGCAGCTTTTGCCTTCTTTTCCACTCTCAGTATGAGCTGAAGTGTTGAGCAACACAAGAAGCTGGACTCTTTCCAAGATATCTGCCTTCTAAAGCTATCAGGCACATCACATGGCCACGACTTTACCAGATACAAGGACTCTGGCCATTTCCTTTGTCTTAGAGCCAGTAATCTAGTAATGTTTTTAAATAATGGATATTCCTGGGGGTCTTGCTCATCTGGCATATTCATTGTGTAGAGAGGAAAAGACAGGATCTTTTTTTGCCACTGAAGACCTGGGTGGTCAGGACTGCCTGAAGGAGGGGAGGCCAGAGACTTTGTCAAGCAGCAATGAACAAACAGGAATAGATGTCAGGAGGAAACGTGAAGGAGGAGGGCAGCTGGTGATAAAACTCTGAAAGAGGAGGCTGCAGAAAGCCTCTCCCTTTAGTCCCCCCACCTACTAATCTTTCCCTCTTGACCACTGTTTCTTTTACCTTTTGATTTAATGCCACTGCAGACAAAATAGGAAAAGGCATTCTCTGCCAGGGCCATTTACATTGGCTTTCGTCTTCCCGAAACCTAATATACGTTACTGCTTTTGTAAAAGAGGAACTAATACTACTCCTGGGTTTGCATAGATGTGTGTGTCTGTGTGTGTGTGATTTGTTTATACTGATTTCTGCACCAGGTAGATGTCCACATGCTACCTGAATACAAACGAGTATGTGCATATATTAGACACATACAACTACCTATGGTGGTAAAGACTGCTAGACGTTGACTCTAGGTCTCCCTCCCTCTCTTCCTGGACACTTTGGAGGAAAGCCACTGTCTGGCCAGGGTCATTCACCTTGGACTCTTACTTGAGCAAGAGATTAACTCCTGTTGTGTTTAAACCATAATACAGTTTTGGTTCTACTTATGTAGCAGTTTAACCTAACTTGCAAACACCCCACAGTCATATATATAAACACACATGACTTAGACCTACCACATAGTACATCACTCTAAGTCTAACCGTCAATACACCACAATGGGAGCTTGCATGGCTCCAAAAGTATGAGAATAATTTGAAAGGAGGCCTATGATGGTGCAAAACCAATGTTTCCTTTGATAGAATTTAAGCATGATTAACAAGCCAAACACATTTTTAGAAGTTACATATGAATCAACTAGGCTTTCCTAATTTTGAAAGCTGGCTGGAACACAGATGATTCCCGTTTGGGCCAGAATCGCATTAATCTGCTTAGACTAAGCCAGTTTTGACAATGGGAATTGTATTAAGCAGTACTAAATATTTTTGAAATGCAATTCTGTGAGTATGAGTGTAAATATGCAAACAAGCACATCTAGCCACACGTTAACAAGAGGAAAAAAATACTGTGTTCTCGCCATTAAAAAAAAAAAAAACTCTCATTCTTTTAATCTGTTTATCCCTGTTAAAGGAGCCAAGTGAAGATTATTGAAATTAATGCTTCACATGACCCCACAACACAACCTGCACAAGTTAGGAGCAATGATGTTAACCGAGTGTCCACTTGATTATAAGAAACCATTTTGGGGGAGACACTCATTGCATTTCCACGAGCCAGGCTAGCAGTCTGGCTTAAATCTTGTAGGCTTAAATCCTGGCAGCAATATTATCAGAAATAACTCTCACCTCTTTCAATCAGAGATCTGAGACTTTGAAGTAATGCTCAGCTTTATGAAGCAGAGGAAAATGGAGGCACGGTCTTTGTCTGCTGGAAATACTTGCGAAATTCTAAAAAACCCACCGTTCCTCATTCCCAGGAACAAAACTGGGAAGGGTGAAGAGAACTTTTGCCAATGTTAGTTTTCTAGAACATGCCTTGGGCATAGTAGTGAGAAAAAAGAGGGAAAAATCAACTGGTGAGCACTACTGGCTGCAAGACAAGATTCAAATAAGCTGTTTAGCCTTTGGTTTCAGCATTCCCAAACATCATAAAGATTTCAGCTCTTGTAAAAGGGGAGCCAATTGTTTACAATAGACTATTCTGGAGGGAGTGGGTGTGTCTCAAGAGGCAAATATTTGCCCATAGGAGGTAATAAAATTGTATTAAACTCTTACCCCACTGCTGTACGTGGTCATCAATGTGATTAGCTCATTCAAGTCTATTTTAAGATCCTGACAGGCACAAACATTAACAAGAACCTGGCATTTCTCCTTAAGAATATATAATCGACCTTTCAAGTCTGTAATCTTGTTTATCAAAGCGGATGGCAGGGATTTATGCAGAATAGTTTGCACACCTCTTTGATTTCGGCCCCTGAGAACCCAAACAGGCATCCCACCCAATCCTGTTTTATTTTCGCCATATCCTGTGTTGTTGAATGGGCCTCTTGTAAAAATGCAATGTAAGGCCCTCCCCTTGCAGTTCTTTTCTGAAGTTCTGAACAAGTCTTACATCAGTTTCGTAAAATGTGCAGTTCTCTTACATTCCTCAGGCAGACTTTAAAGGTCACGGTCCTAAAGAGTTAGGGAAGTCTGTTTGCATAGACAGGGACCCACATGGATGAAAGGAAGAAAGCAATTTAATCTACAGTTAAGCTGTGTGGGCAAACACAGCATTCCAGAAAATGGTGGAGAGAAGTGGGTGGGAGTATGCGGACCTGGATTCTCTTAATCAATCACTTTCAACTTGTGTTACAATTTTTAAATTAAACCTTCCGGCAAAAAAAAAAAAAAAAAGCACTGACCAGCAGTACTCTTTGTTCATTACAGGAATAGTGAAAAAGAGCCAGAGAACTTGTGAACTACTCAAGATGAACCTAAAGGACAATGGAAGAGCTGGAAAATGAAACAGGATCAGGACCTGACTGCCCTCATCAGAGCTAAATCCAGTCATTAAAACTCCCTTTACCATTTCTGGTTCTGTGCATTAATTGTTCAGCCCCTTCTCATCTCACAGTATCTCCAAGCACCATCAAGGGAAATAATTTTTTTAATCAACAATCATAAAACAATGTTTCACACAAATATCCATGCTTTCAATTATCTTTCAAGTTAGTTCAGGTGCTAACGAGAATCCAAACCACTCTTTCTATGGGGCTGAACAGTGTGCATAATCCAAAGAAAGACACCGAAGAAGAACTCACCTCTGTTGCTATAAAACTAATAAATAGTGCAATAAACACAGAATGCGTTCCAGAGAAAGCCTGTGCTCGGAGGTCAGATGCATGACTCAAAGCAGCAGGCTCCCAGTACCAAGAGCAGTCGGAAGATTCGGGTGTGAGGCTAGGAAAGGGATTACATGTCATAAGAAAAAGGAAATTATGTTGATAATGATTCCTGGAGTCAGTGCCAGCAACTTCAGCCAACTTGCCTGCAGCTTCATCAAAATGTGCCAAATGTAGGTCCAATGCTGCCAGGATTAAGAACATGTCCCGCGAAGATCAAAGGAAGACCCTTGCAATATATACATATATATATATTTAATCAGTACAAATATGTCCCCCAACTATGAGATCTCCAGACTGGTAGACTTAACAGTTAATAGAACCAGTTCCCAGGTTACTGTCTTAATATGAAACTGGGGCTAATCCTTAATACTACCTGAGCCCTGTGCGTTCATTCATTCATTGACTGTTACTTGTTGGGCACGCACAGTGCGCAAGGTATTTTGCTCTTTCTGTTCGGGATCCGGAGCTGGGAGATGGGATAACAGGACTACATAGAAAGATACAGGCTCAGGTAGAATTCAAGTGGTTGGCCAGTTAGTTACTAGATGTGTTACTTAACCTCTCTAAGCCACACCCATTTCACAGGATCGTTGTAAAGATTAAACAAGGATTTGTGTAAAACACTTGGCAGAGCCCCTGGCACACAGAGGTGCCCAGTCCATGCCCAGCCATTATTTCAGGCCAAAATTTCTAGAGCATGGGCAAAGTTTCTGAAGAAGAAAATACGCTAGAGTGTTCCCAGGTACTTGACACTCAATCATAGTACCTCTTTACACGCACACAATACTCACAGAACTCTCAGGCTTCACTTCAAATAAATATTTGCAATGAAGTGTGTTTACATATGTGTGATCAGAATTTTTTTTTTTTTTTTTTCAACAGTCTGGGAAAGGAGAGAGCCGGATTGTGTGGGGCCAACTCTGGACTGGCATTTGAGCCCCAACAAATACCATATTGTCTATGCTGCAAAGAGGCTGCCGCTGGCATCTCCGGGAGAGTGTTTACTTGCTTCTAAATTACACCATTGTCCACGCAAGGAGAAAGTCAGCTACCGAGGGGAAAACAGAGGATGGGAAAACAGTTCTTTTTGACAGGAAGAGGAGGGTTCTTCCGAGCTCCTGGTGTCCTGAGGCAACGTTCAGTAGTGAATTTTCTCGGCAAAGCCCGTGCTCACTGAGCTGGTCCTCATTGGAGCTACCTGGGAAACCTTTTCCTGAAGTGATGGACATGGCTTTTGCAACCAGTTAGCACCTGCTCTCAGAGCTCGAGCCCCCTCCCTAATTGGTTTCAAGTGGAGCCAGGGGATCAGGACTTAATTAGCAGCGATACAGCTCATACTCATCGGTTCCCCCCTGCTTCCCCGGGGCCCCAGGTTTGTCTCCACTTGGAATCCCTGTGCCTGTTGGACGCGTGTGTCTGCAGTGTTCAGGCAGAAGTGTTCGGGACAGCACCGGGCAGGGCAAGGAACCCCTGGTGGCAGCTGGTCTCAGGCCACCCTCTGCCGGAGCCCCTGACCCCCTACCCTAGCCAGCTCTGCGCCTCCTCCTTGCCCCACTTCGGAGTTGCCCGCTAGGCCAGGGCCCATCACCCCAGCCACCCTAAGAGGCTGACTGGAGTGGGGTCACCCTCACAGGCTGCTGGATGGGCCACCGAGGCCTCAGCCCCTTGTCTTTGCTGGCCCCTGGGCTGCTGAAGAAGGTTCTTGGTGTGTTTTTTTGTTTTTTTTCTCTTCTCCAAGAGGGGAAAACGCCTCCTGCTCTGTACCAGCTTGAAGCCAAAATAACATGTTTTGGCAACCGTGATTTGGCAATTAGGGCCTCAGCGCACTGAAAGCATTCTTCCATGCAAAATATGCCTTGGAAGGAAAACACTAAACCACATCTAAGTGAAAATATAGGAAGTGAACAAAGGGGTGAGAAAGCAGTGAGAGTCGGGAAGGGGGAGTGTGGTGGGGGCTCCGGCACGTCTGAGGGGGGCCTGACCGCCACTGGACGTCTGGCTGTTGCCACAGGCCCAACTCTGGAGCAGTCCAGGGAAGGCCGGAGGCTGAGCCCCGCAGGAGCCCTCATCTCTGTGGCGAGCACCCCCTTCGCTAGCCCTCAGACGAAGCCCTGAGCAGGACTTGAGCAAAACTGAGACACAGCAGGGGAGCTGAGCCTGAGCTCACACAGTCCCAGTGGGTGCAGTGCCCCTCCTCACCCAGCCTCCTGAAGGCTGCGCACGGGCAGGGACTGGCTCCGACTGCCCAGAACGGAAGCCTCCTCCAGGGATGCTAGGTCTCTCCTCCCTCTCAGTCTGGCATCACCCCTTTGCTTGCCTGGAGAATCCCAAGGACAGAGGAGCTTGGCAGGCTGCAGTCCGTGGGGTCGCAAAGAGTTGGACGTGACTGAGTGACTACCACTAACTAACTGTGGCAAGGAAAGAGACTCCTCTTCCTGCCATTCCAGGGCACCCACATTCTCTGATAAAGAGAGAGCAGAATAGACTCCTGAATGATATAATTTCACCGACACCAAGGGAGGTTATGGCACAAGGCACATAGTCTTAGGCCAGTGTGTGTGTGTTTGCTGTGTTAACTGATGTCACAAACATACATGTTGCCACTTGCTGGTGTCTTCTATAATGGAGCCTCTTCTTTCTTCCCTTCCGCTGCTCAGCTCCCTGACTTTAGGGGAGGGCAAGAATTTAAAGGCAGGAAATCATGCCCAGCTAAACCTCCCACACAAAAACACAGCTCTGCAGTGGGCTAACAAAACCCTATCCTCAGAAGCAGTGGCAGCAGAGGGTGACACGATAAGGACCAAGATGCTGGCTTCATCTTCCTTATGACCCTAAACTACCATCTGAAATTGCACCAGAAAGTGTAAATGGATTTCATTGGTGAGACTGATATTACCAAGGAGGTTATTTATTACCCTATCAGTGTGCAAATATCCCTTGAACACTGGTTTCATTTTACAATTGTGAATTACTTTCCCCTTACTATTAATTAACTTTTTGATAATTTTTCTAATAACACGGACTATTAGCATAGAAAATTTTAAATCCTAGTTTGCTTATGCGTGACCATTGGATGAACCATTTTAGTTTAATCACAGAGATATGTCCATTTCTACATGACTTATTTCTGTATAATCATTCACCTGATAACTATAATATAGTCATCACAAAGACATTTCTGAATTTAGCTTTCATGATGAAAATAAAGTGTTGGGATTTTAAAAGCAAAGTATTATTTATTTTGGTTAGCATATCAAATTTAAAGTTTCTTGTGGTCACAGACTTTAAGATTTTTAAATAAACTGAATAATATTTGGTGTACTACCTTATAAATCTTTTGTGAGCTATCATTTTGCATAGATAATATCTATAAGTAAATGAGATAGGAATATTATCAACTTTTTCCCCCTTTGTGTATTATCTTTTTAGCTCACTTAAATATAGGGTGGCAAGGTAAATGATGCAGACTTGGAAGAAAAGTCTCGTCAGCTTGGCGCTGGTCTTGCCAGCTCTCTGTCTGTCCCTCCTTTTCTGGGCCCCCTTTGTTCTGTTTCAGTGCCCACAATCTGGAAAAGTTATAGAAGCTTGGTGGTGTGCCGGCACATTTTGGCTCACCTTTCTGGTGAAACTTTTAGAGAGAGTTCTGCCTGCAACTGAGTTTGGACCCTGAAAAAAAGCAAAGTGCATACCATTTTCCATCTGGGCACTTATCAGGAAAAATATTTATCTCCGGTATTGAGGTCTCAAGGTTCTAAAAGGGTTAGTGTCTTTCAAAGGGGGTAATGAGGGCCCCTCCCTTATTAATTCAGCGACCAGCACTCTCCTGGGTGTATTCTCCTCCCACAGGGGAGGCCGGTCCTCGGAGGGTGGTGAGTATCTATTGTCAAGAGTAATAGGAGGAACATAGGACAGGACTAGGAAGCCCCCCCCCACGTATGTTTTAATATAAATTTCTTTTCCTTTAAAGATGGCAGCTAGAATATTATGACAGAATGCTGCTCAACCCTTGGAGTATCCCTAGGAATACCCTGGGATGGTATTCCTACCCCCAGCAGAAACAGATGTGAGCTAATGTTTCCCGATATTTGAAAGGGTCATGGGAGCAGAGGACATAGCATATATTCCTCTCAGAATAATTTTTAAAATCAGTTACTCTATGTAGTGTCAAAAGCCATGTAAATCCATATTGCATGCTGTAGGAGTGAAATAAATCATCGTTGAATGAATAGATGACAGCAATTGCTTCTAACCCAGGCTTTTGAGGTACTAAATTTTTGCAGGCACATGAATCCCCCTGTATCATTGGATGACATTCTGGAGTATTCATTATTAAATAATCCAACACATGGCTTTAAAGAAAAATGTGCCTAAACTGATTCTTCTTAATTGGTTTAAATGCAGTCAGGAAATGGGTTCCCCAAGTGTAATGTATCTCTTCTTTAACATGCCTGTGGGTGGGTTACCTGTTAGAGTCTTCCCTCTTTGTCCACATCTCACAAGTAAGACCTTTGCTGTCACGGCACATGGCATGGATGTCCCGTGTCTTTAGCGTTCACCTTGCCTTCGACATCTCCCTTGCTGGCATCGCTGTGCGTCAGGAGAGTGCACCCAAACATCTTGCTAAGGAGGTATTAGAGTTTACATTAGGTTAGTGAAAGGCTGCAGCAGTTCTAAAAATGAAGCTGAAGAAAGAAACGAAGGATGAACACCAGGCATATCCAGTGAGGCGTGGTGGGTGGGGAAGGAGTCTTCACCATTTTGTAAAACTGTCTGAGATGCAGTCAAGCATCAGCAAAAGAATCTGACTGGGAAAAGTGCTTGTTAGAACAGTGATGGTGTTGACCTCCCAAGTTTGGGAACTGAACTCTTCTCCACAGGAAGGGCTCCCAAAACAACATAAGCACTGGTGTGGATCTCTTGAGAAATTGTAACAATGCTGCTTTGCCAGGGGAGAAGCTGTTTTTGCCAACCCTTGGGTAAATCATTTAACCTCTGTGGTTTGGTGTTTGAATCTATAAGGAATACTCATTGTTTCCATTCCAGGAGACCTGAGAACATGAGTGAGCTGTTGTTTAAGGCCCTGCAGTGCCTCGGATATAGCTTTCACATAAGGTTATTTGTCTGACTAGGGGGTGGGATTATGATTTGTTTGGTTAGAATTCGTGAGTACGAGAGACTCCAACTACACACCAGTGTTGTTCTTATTTCCAAGACATTGGTGCAAACAGTACCCTGGAGTAGGATTTTATACTCTTTCTTCACTGAAAATAAACTTCTTATATAGTGACCCCACAGTGTCCTTGTGCACTATCTGAGCTAGTCAGAAGCTAGGCGGTCTCCAGCTCCTAAAAGCAAGGGCTTGTCTCTGTCTGAATGTGGGAACAGTAACATTTTAATTCTCTGCACAGAGTTTGAGAGTTGTCTCCTTTATTTCCTGTTGACTCAGCTATCTTCTTCCCACATTTTGGGGTTTGTGGTAAATGAAGAATTTGTATTTTGCCACTGGAAACAAGGCCTTTGAATAAGCTGAGAATCATATGGACCCTGTGATCTGCAATTCTCTTTTGCTCATAAACTCACCAATATTAATAAGAATTACATATGCATTTGGTGAAGTGGGCCTTTAGTGATAGGAGAAAGCTTAACTAAATACTGTATATATAAAAACACAGTTTTAAGATTCCTTACTTCCTTGAAATTCTTTCCAAAACAAATCAGCCCTTGTGAAGGACACACAAAGCGTGGTTTTGTTTCTACAACATTTCTCTCTTGATGGACACTAGAACTCTACCAAGGGAAGAAATAAAGTGGGAAAGATAAAAATAGAAACTGTCTATGCAAATCCAAGTGCACACTGCAAAAGGATTTCATATACATTTGACCCAATTCATTTAATAACTTTGAAGGATGTTACAGATACTTTTCTAGTTCTCTTTCCCTATTCCTTTGCAGTTACCAAAAAAAAAAAAAANAGAAAAGTCTCGTCAGCTTGGCGCTGGTCTTGCCAGCTCTCTGTCTGTCCCTCCTTTTCTGGGCCCCCTTTGTTCTGTTTCAGTGCCCACAATCTGGAAAAGTTATAGAAGCTTGGTGGTGTGCCGGCACATTTTGGCTCACCTTTCTGGTGAAACTTTTAGAGAGAGTTCTGCCTGCAACTGAGTTTGGACCCTGAAAAAAAGCAAAGTGCATACCATTTTCCATCTGGGCACTTATCAGGAAAAATATTTATCTCCGGTATTGAGGTCTCAAGGTTCTAAAAGGGTTAGTGTCTTTCAAAGGGGGTAATGAGGGCCCCTCCCTTATTAATTCAGCGACCAGCACTCTCCTGGGTGTATTCTCCTCCCACAGGGGAGGCCGGTCCTCGGAGGGTGGTGAGTATCTATTGTCAAGAGTAATAGGAGGAACATAGGACAGGACTAGGAAGCCCCCCCCCACGTATGTTTTAATATAAATTTCTTTTCCTTTAAAGATGGCAGCTAGAATATTATGACAGAATGCTGCTCAACCCTTGGAGTATCCCTAGGAATACCCTGGGATGGTATTCCTACCCCCAGCAGAAACAGATGTGAGCTAATGTTTCCCGATATTTGAAAGGGTCATGGGAGCAGAGGACATAGCATATATTCCTCTCAGAATAATTTTTAAAATCAGTTACTCTATGTAGTGTCAAAAGCCATGTAAATCCATATTGCATGCTGTAGGAGTGAAATAAATCATCGTTGAATGAATAGATGACAGCAATTGCTTCTAACCCAGGCTTTTGAGGTACTAAATTTTTGCAGGCACATGAATCCCCCTGTATCATTGGATGACATTCTGGAGTATTCATTATTAAATAATCCAACACATGGCTTTAAAGAAAAATGTGCCTAAACTGATTCTTCTTAATTGGTTTAAATGCAGTCAGGAAATGGGTTCCCCAAGTGTAATGTATCTCTTCTTTAACATGCCTGTGGGTGGGTTACCTGTTAGAGTCTTCCCTCTTTGTCCACATCTCACAAGTAAGACCTTTGCTGTCACGGCACATGGCATGGATGTCCCGTGTCTTTAGCGTTCACCTTGCCTTCGACATCTCCCTTGCTGGCATCGCTGTGCGTCAGGAGAGTGCACCCAAACATCTTGCTAAGGAGGTATTAGAGTTTACATTAGGTTAGTGAAAGGCTGCAGCAGTTCTAAAAATGAAGCTGAAGAAAGAAACGAAGGATGAACACCAGGCATATCCAGTGAGGCGTGGTGGGTGGGGAAGGAGTCTTCACCATTTTGTAAAACTGTCTGAGATGCACTCAAGCATCAGCAAAAGAATCTGACTGGGAAAAGTGCTTGTTAGAACAGTGATGGTGTTGACCTCCCAAGTTTGGGAACTGAACTCTTCTCCACAGGAAGGGCTCCCAAAACAACATAAGCACTGGTGTGGATCTCTTGAGAAATTGTAACAATGCTGCTTTGCCAGGGGAGAAGCTGTTTTTGCCAACCCTTGGGTAAATCATTTAACCTCTGTGGTTTGGTGTTTGAATCTATAAGGAATACTCATTGTTTCCATTCCAGGAGACCTGAGAACATGAGTGAGCTGTTGTTTAAGGCCCTGCAGTGCCTCGGATATAGCTTTCACATAAGGTTATTTGTCTGACTAGGGGGTGGGATTATGATTTGTTTGGTTAGAATTCGTGAGTACGAGAGACTCCAACTACACACCAGTGTTGTTCTTATTTCCAAGACATTGGTGCAAACAGTACCCTGGAGTAGGATTTTATACTCTTTCTTCACTGAAAATAAACTTCTTATATAGTGACCCCACAGTGTCCTTGTGCACTATCTGAGCTAGTCAGAAGCTAGGCGGTCTCCAGCTCCTAAAAGCAAGGGCTTGTCTCTGTCTGAATGTGGGAACAGTAACATTTTAATTCTCTGCACAGAGTTTGAGAGTTGTCTCCTTTATTTCCTGTTGACTCAGCTATCTTCTTCCCACATTTTGGGGTTTGTGGTAAATGAAGAATTTGTATTTTGCCACTGGAAACAAGGCCTTTGAATAAGCTGAGAATCATATGGACCCTGTGATCTGCAATTCTCTTTTGCTCATAGACTCACCAATATTAATAAGAATTACATATGCATTTGGTGAAGTGGGCCTTTAGTGATAGGAGAAAGCTTAACTAAATACTGTATATATAAAAACACAGTTTTAAGATTCCTTACTTCCTTGAAATTCTTTCCAAAACAAATCAGCCCTTGTGAAGGACACACAAAGCGTGGTTTTGTTTCTACAACATTTCTCTCTTGATGGACACTAGAACTCTACCAAGGGAAGAAATAAAGTGGGAAAGATAAAAATAGAAACTGTCTATGCAAATCCAAGTGCACACTGCAAAAGGATTTCATATACATTTGACCCAATTCATTTAATAACTTTGAAGGATGTTACAGATACTTTTCTAGTTCTCTTTCCCTATTCCTTTGCAGTTACCAAAAAAAAAAAAAATCTTTAAAATTATGTAAATATTTACAATTTTCATTTTATATGTCCTGAATTGAAACAATTAACTCATTTTAATCATTTTTAAACCATTTTAACCCACTTTTAGGTGTACAGTTCAGTCGTGTGCTAAAATTATCACCATTTAGCTCCAGAATGCCATTTTCTTTCAAACATCAAATTTTAAAGCTAAAATCTAGAGGAGCTGTTTTCTCTCCCAGTACAAGACGGGGGAATCACCGTATCTCAGTACAAAATTAGGAGCCTTGTTGGGGGCCAGGTCTAGTTTAGGGTGATTAGAGTTTGGGTCCTGCTGGTAGAAGCCTGTTTTGAGCAGAAGGAAGAGGCAAGCGTGTGGACAGACACAGCCAAGTCTCTATCTAGCGGATGAACAGGACGAGTTAAGTCTGGGAGACAAGCAGACCAAGAGAAGAGGACAAATAGTGAAAGCAGTGGCAAAACGCCCTAGGAAGACAGAGAACAAGGTACAAGGCGCAGTAGGATGGGGAAGTTGTGATATCTTTGCTATACTCTGATATCCCAAAGATGGACATTTAAATAGCTTTGCCGTGGGCATAGCTGTTCACCTCATGGGCGGTGGCAGAAGCAACACTTTCAAAGTGGCTTCATGCCTCACAGACATGGGCACTCTAGAGCCAAAGGCAGAGATGAGTGGAGTGGGTATCAGGTGGTGACAATACCTAACAGCCCGATTTGTGGGCACAAATAAGGAATCCCTTAGGGATTTCTGTGAGTAACTTCCGGATACTTTTTGGAAGGACTAGAAACCTATTATCACAAAGATGAAGCTTTGGGTTAACTAACATTTAGGTTACATTATATTACTCCAAAAATGTTATATTATTATTTCTAAATTTCTTCTGCCAAAGGGCAAATACACTAGCTATTGTCTCAAATGTGAAACACTATGAGACAATTGTATTTCAACAAATGTATGTAAAGGTTTATTTGCAAGCCAAATATATGAAACACTGTATTGTTTGAAAGTGGCAGAGATGCTGCGAAACTTCAGTTCAGCGAGGACCCACAAAAGGTCACTCATTCAACTGAGAAACATAAGCATACTCTGAGATTCAATCATAAGTCGGGCTCTGTGGGTAAAGTTATGAAGCAGAATCTGTCCACTCAGAGTCACAAATTTGAGAATGATCTGTATAAGACAGGAGCTGAGTGTAGGGCCTGAGGAGAGGGAGCCTGGCGAAAACCTCGGCATTGAAGGGCTGTGCAGAGGAGGCATCCTTCACCCTCTGGTGCCAGGTCCCCTCTACCCTCTGCCTTCCCAGCTAGATAACCTCCATGCACATGGAGGGCATGGGAGGGCCCAGCCATTACCAGGACGTCCCTCTACTTAAACATGGCGTTTTCCCTTGACTGTGGCCGCTCCATGCTACCGGGATCACTGTAGCTCTGCTATCAGGAGCAGTCTTCTTTCAGAGTCCCAGTCCAGAAGGATTATGCACATTCTTTCCACTCCAGGGCTCCCAAACCTCACCAGCAATCTCCACTCTTCCTCTGTCCCGCTCCACCCGTGCCCTGCTCAGCCTTCCTTCCATACTCGTGTCTTTCTCTCCGATGGCCCTCCAGCCCTCTTATCAGGCCCTCTGGGCATCTGTGTGTTTCCTCAGCTTTGTCTTGTTGCCTTCCGGGGTGACAGGAAACCCTCATACGTGGGAGTGTACCAGTCTCCCTACTCTGTGCTGATCTCTATCAACTATGTTCTAGTTCTTGATTTTGTTTCCTTGGAACCCACACATCCTCTCGTCTCTCAACAAAGCCTGGCTCTTACAAATGAAAATCTTGGCTTTCAAATCTATTTTTCCCTGAAATGAGCTCCGAGAGCCTATTTTGGAGAAGCTCAACGCTGACGCCTTTGTTCTTGGCTGGTTACTACTGCCTTCTCCCTGCATCAAGGGACACCCTGGGCTTCCATGGGGGCAGTGGGAACTACCAGCAAGGGAAAGTACATCCAATAATATTTAAAAATACGGTCCTGTTAGAGAAGAATGACAGGCAGCAGCTGAGGCTAGAAACTGAATTCGGAGCAGCGTGGCTCTCACAGTCGCACAGTTATCTCTAGCAAGGCTCAGAAGGCTGAGCTTGAGCGAATCGTCACACAGAGGCTGCGGGGTGGAGAGGCATGTTCTTTAAAAAGATACGGGACAAATGAGTTGAGATGGTTGACAAGACAGTGATTGCTGGATAGTGGAAAATGTAAAGTCAGAAAGGGCCTGGAGGAAATGTCAGGGTCAAGGGGCTAGACATTTTGGTAAATATGAAGATAAGTTGATTGGAAAGTAACTAAGTGGGAGTAAGTGACATTTTTTGATTTTAGAGATTTAGAAATGAAACAGTCAATGGAAGTTCAACTCAGATGGGGTCATGCCCAAGTGTGCAGAGAAACATCTTGCCAGTCTCCAAGTTAGGTTATAAATACTAGATGTCACCTCAAACCTAGTGCATTATTCCTTTTGCATTCTCATTAGAGTGCCTCTGTAAACTATAAAACTTCCCTTGGGTGGTTGCTGCCAGAAGGGAAAGGCCTACCACAGGCTTCTCAGTCCCTCTCTGGTTTGTGTTCAATCCCCAGTTGGGGAACTAAGATCTCGCGAGCCAAGAGGCACAGCCAAAACATACCAAAACACACACCCAAACAAAAGCAGCAACAATCTCCTCCCCTCCAGGAAAACCTTGGGAGGGTCTTACATGCCACATCTTCACTGCTTTACTTACAGAAGGTAATTCAAAGATATAACTCATAATCAATATTTACAAAGCATCTTATAATTTGCAAATTGCTGATTTATCTATTTTATTAGCCCTCAGTTCAGTTCAGTGCAGTTGCTCAGTCGTGTCTGACTCTCTGCGACCCCGTGAATCGCAGCACGCCAGGCCTCCCTGTCCATCACCAACTCCCAGAGTTCACTATTAGCCCTAGGTCGTTATTATACCTGTTTTGTGGATGAGGGAAATGGAGGCATCATGAGGTTAAGTCCAAGGGCACAATGTTAGTTCATCTGCTTCATCCCCCAGACCTGGCCCAGGTATATCTCCTCGGTGTGGCTCTTCATTCTCTCAGCCGCAGCCCACAGTTCACCTGTCTCTGGGCCTCCTCTTGCCCTATGCACACTCTGCACACAGCTCTTCCTATTTGCCCGGCAGCACTCCATCGTGATTTGAGAACTCGCCTGTATGTGCAGTGTGTTAGGCCGGCACGGCAGGCCCAGCACCTCATACAGAGTCCCTGACAAACCCTCATGGGTGGTTCTCCAGTGAAGCCATGGACAACCTTGGGAAGAACAGAGGAGCTAAAAAAAGCATCTGTGAATCACCAGTGCTTCCCCTGGGCCATCTCTGACAAGCCTCAAGTTGCTGGGTTTTCCAGTTTTCTTGGGTTTCCATGGATTTGTGAATAGGGAAGCCCTGAGGGCTTGGACGGGTGGCCCAGGTACACTGCAGGTGATGCTCCTGGGAGTCAGGCATGTAGGAAATGGAAGCTTCATAGGCAGATAATCTCTCCCGGACCTTTGGGTTTGAGGAAGAAAAAAGCAGGAAGGAGAACAGAATTTTTACAGCCTTGTATATAAAGTTTTTCTTGTAAAAGCCAACTTCAAAGGGAGAGAGAATAGTGCTCCTTTCCAAGGAGTCTCATTAATTATCACAGCATCTTTTCAAGGGAAGCACATTGGAAGGAATATTTCTCAAATGAGGAACTGAGTGTGAAATGGCTTGATTATTGGCAAACCAGAAAAATACAACCCAGGATATTTCCAGACTCCTCGTCTAAAGGGCTAGCAACCTCCACCAGGCCATTTAGCCACTCATTAAAGAAACATTTATGGAGACCCTGCTTTGTCCCGGGCACCAGGCCAGGAGCCAGGAAATATGGTCCCTGACCTAGAGGATTTCATACACCCCCTGATCACCAGTGAAGATTGCAAATAATCCAAACAGGCAAATAAATTTCTAAGACACAATGTGCTAAATACAATAATAGAATGATGAACAAAGAGCAAAGAGATCACAGGGAGGAGAGTGATTATTTTTGCCTGGGAAGATTAAATAAGACTTTAACGGAAATCTTTAGTCCATCACGAGATTTGAGAGCTGGCATTAGCAAAGTTCTGGATTAATATTTTGAATAATTTGTTAAGGGCTCCCTCCACAAAACTTTGTTTTCATAATCTTACAGAATTAGTGATCCACAGCACCCCCCACCAGCATTGGCAATGCATTTTGTAGAGGGTTGCCATAATCCCCAATATTTATTCAGTAATCACCATTTAATATGCAAATGTTGATATCTGAGTTATCTCATTTAATCCTCACAACAAAAAATATTCATTTGTATGCCCATTTTACAGATGAAGCAGTTTAGAGAGATTAAGCCATTTCCCAGGAGTTCACACTGTGTTTTAAGAAGAACAGCCCCTGCTTGAATTAAGGAGCATCATTAATTGTTTGGGGCACTTGTATACTGAGTTAGCATTCATTCTTGTGGCTCAAAATCAACATCATTCGTTTAATTAAATTACAATAACATTGATATTTCACACAATTTTTTTCCTTCTTCTCCCTCTGCTGCTGCTGCTAAGTCGCTTCAGTCGTGTCCAACTCTGTGCGACCCCATAGACGGAAGCCCACCAGGCTCTGCCGTCCCTGGGATTCTCCAGGCAAGAACACTGGAGGGGGTTGCCTTCCCTTCTCCCTCAGGGACACCTAAATTGCTCCCCACTCCCCCAACCCTCTGACTAGAAATGTGAGTAAAATAATTATTTTCTTGTCATTTTAGGGGTGACATAGTTGAGCTGATGGACCATGGTCCCACAAGTTCAGAATACCTTTCATCTAAGCACTAATGGTGAGTTATGCTTAAAGAGGCAGCATTTTTTAAGCTTCAGCTCAAAATATCCTTGACTGGGTGTGTTAAACCAAAGTACCTAATTAGAGATGACTTAAAGTAATACCTTCCTTTGTCACTTAATATCCCCTAACCACGAAAATCCAGAAGTATTTTACCTATACCACAGAAACCTCACTTCCAAGGACATGATAATCACTCTGCAGATGTTCAGCCTCCTGAACTCCGACAATGGAAACTGTGGGACCCTTCTCCACTATTCCCACAATGGAAAATTCCTGATTACCTCATTCTTCCTGCAGAGCCAAGTAGGTATCTGCTTAAAGGAAAGTAACTTGCCAATGAATTAATTATTCAATACAGCTGTCGATATAGAATCAGTATAAATGGTCCTTAAATGCTGAGCCTTTAGCCTCAGATTGCCTGGTCTGAATCTCATTGCCTCTGCTTAGTAAGTGTATAACATTTGGGCAAGTTATTTAAACTTGCTAAATCAAACTTGCCTCAGGAGTAAAATATAGGTGATAACTGGTAGAGACTGCAAGTTTCCCAGAGACCTGATGGGTTAGTAAGTTTCGTTAAGATTTCAAAGAAGTGTGAATGTCCACGAATAAGATAGCAGTGCCAGCGTTCCTTTCTCTCCTTTTTCAACGGTAGAATAATAGTTGAATACGTGACTGCTGAACTGGACTATATTTCCCTGTGTTTCTCATGCCCAGGTGTGGCCATGACTAAATTATCTCTGTGGAATATGAATCAAAATTAGATGTGTCACTTCTAGGTCAGGGCGCAGGGATGGTGGAGGAGCACCCTCCTGCTCTCCTTCCTCTTTCTGCTGCTAGAAGTGGTAGCAACAGTAACATCAGCAGCAATTATGAGGACCCACCCCACCATCCTAGGTTCCTGGTTGACTCTATGGAACAGAGGCATGTATTGGCTAGATGCAAGAGAAAGATATATTTCTACCCTGTTTGAGTCACTACATTTTGAGGGGTAGCTATATAGTAACTAAGATTATGGTCCCGTCACTTCATGGCAAATAGAGGAGGAAAAAGTGGAAGCAGTAACAGATTTCATTTTCTGGGGCTCCAAAATCACTGCAAACGTTGCCTGTAGCTATGACATTAAAAAACATTTGCTCTTTGGAAGGAAAGCAATGACAAACCTAGAAAGTGAAAGTGAAAGTGAAGTCGCTCAGTCGTGTCCGACTCTTTGCGACCCATGGACTGTAGCCCACCAAGCTCCTCTATCCATGGGATTCTCCAGGCAAGAATACTGGAGTGGTTTGCCATTTCCTTCTCCAAGGGATCTTCCTGACCCAGGGATCGAACCCAGGTCTCCTGCATTGCAGGCAGATGCTTAAGCAAATTAAAAAGCAGAGACATTGTGTTGCTGACAAAGCTCTATAGTCAAAGCTATGGTTTTTGCAGTAGTCATGTATGGATGTGAGAGTTGAATCATAACGAAGGCTGAGTGCCAAAGAATTGATGCTTTCGAACTGTGGTGCTGGAGAAGACTCTTGAGGATGCCTTGGACTCCAAGGAGATCAAATCAGTCAATCTTAAAGGAAATCAACCCTGAATATTCATTGGAAGGACTGAAGTTGAAGCTCCAATACTCTGGCCACCTGAAGTGAAGAGTCAACTCATTGGAAAAGACCCCAGTGATGGGAAAGACTGAAGGCAATAGGAGAAGGGGGCAGCAGAGGATGGGATGGTTAGATAGCATCACTGACTCAACGGACATGAATTTGAGCACACTCTGGGAGACAGCGAAGGACAAAGGACCCTGGTGTGCTGCAGTCGATGNAATAACATTGATATTTCACACAATTTTTTTCCTTCTTCTCCCTCTGCTGCTGCTGCTAAGTCGCTTCAGTCGTGTCCAACTCTGTGCGACCCCATAGACGGAAGCCCACCAGGCTCTGCCGTCCCTGGGATTCTCCAGGCAAGAACACTGGAGGGGGTTGCCTTCCCTTCTCCCTCAGGGACACCTAAATTGCTCCCCACTCCCCCAACCCTCTGACTAGAAATGTGAGTAAAATAATTATTTTCTTGTCATTTTAGGGGTGACATAGTTGAGCTGATGGACCATGGTCCCACAAGTTCAGAATACCTTTCATCTAAGCACTAATGGTGAGTTATGCTTAAAGAGGCAGCATTTTTTAAGCTTCAGCTCAAAATATCCTTGACTGGGTGTGTTAAACCAAAGTACCTAATTAGAGATGACTTAAAGTAATACCTTCCTTTGTCACTTAATATCCCCTAACCACGAAAATCCAGAAGTATTTTACCTATACCACAGAAACCTCACTTCCAAGGACATGATAATCACTCTGCAGATGTTCAGCCTCCTGAACTCCGACAATGGAAACTGTGGGACCCTTCTCCACTATTCCCACAATGGAAAATTCCTGATTACCTCATTCTTCCTGCAGAGCCAAGTAGGTATCTGCTTAAAGGAAAGTAACTTGCCAATGAATTAATTATTCAATACAGCTGTCGATATAGAATCAGTATAAATGGTCCTTAAATGCTGAGCCTTTAGCCTCAGATTGCCTGGTCTGAATCTCATTGCCTCTGCTTAGTAAGTGTATAACATTTGGGCAAGTTATTTAAACTTGCTAAATCAAACTTGCCTCAGGAGTAAAATATAGGTGATAACTGGTAGAGACTGCAAGTTTCCCAGAGACCTGATGGGTTAGTAAGTTTCGTTAAGATTTCAAAGAAGTGTGAATGTCCACGAATAAGATAGCAGTGCCAGCGTTCCTTTCTCTCCTTTTTCAACGGTAGAATAATAGTTGAATACGTGACTGCTGAACTGGACTATATTTCCCTGTGTTTCTCATGCCCAGGTGTGGCCATGACTAAATTATCTCTGTGGAATATGAATCAAAATTAGATGTGTCACTTCTAGGTCAGGGCGCAGGGATGGTGGAGGAGCACCCTCCTGCTCTCCTTCCTCTTTCTGCTGCTAGAAGTGGTAGCAACAGTAACATCAGCAGCAATTATGAGGACCCACCCCACCATCCTAGGTTCCTGGTTGACTCTATGGAACAGAGGCATGTATTGGCTAGATGCAAGAGAAAGATATATTTCTACCCTGTTTGAGTCACTACATTTTGAGGGGTAGCTATATAGTAACTAAGATTATGGTCCCGTCACTTCATGGCAAATAGAGGAGGAAAAAGTGGAAGCAGTAACAGATTTCATTTTCTGGGGCTCCAAAATCACTGCAAACGTTGCCTGTAGCTATGACATTAAAAAACATTTGCTCTTTGGAAGGAAAGCAATGACAAACCTAGAAAGTGAAAGTGAAAGTGAAGTCGCTCAGTCGTGTCCGACTCTTTGCGACCCATGGACTGTAGCCCACCAAGCTCCTCTATCCATGGGATTCTCCAGGCAAGAATACTGGAGTGGTTTGCCATTTCCTTCTCCAAGGGATCTTCCTGACCCAGGGATCGAACCCAGGTCTCCTGCATTGCAGGCAGATGCTTAAGCAAATTAAAAAGCAGAGACATTGTGTTGCTGACAAAGCTCTATAGTCAAAGCTATGGTTTTTGCAGTAGTCATGTATGGATGTGAGAGTTGAATCATAACGAAGGCTGAGTGCCAAAGAATTGATGCTTTCGAACTGTGGTGCTGGAGAAGACTCTTGAGGATGCCTTGGACTCCAAGGAGATCAAATCAGTCAATCTTAAAGGAAATCAACCCTGAATATTCATTGGAAGGACTGAAGTTGAAGCTCCAATACTCTGGCCACCTGAAGTGAAGAGTCAACTCATTGGAAAAGACCCCAGTGATGGGAAAGACTGAAGGCAATAGGAGAAGGGGGCAGCAGAGGATGGGATGGTTAGATAGCATCACTGACTCAACGGACATGAATTTGAGCACACTCTGGGAGACAGCAAAGGACAAAGGACCCTGGTGTGCTGCAGTCGATGGGGTTGCCAAGAGCCAGACACAACTGAGCGACTGGACAACAACAATACAATAGTGAAATGAAAGTCACTCAGTCGTGTCTGACTCTTTGCAAACCCCTGGACTATACAGTCCGTGGAATTCTCCAGGTCAAAATACTAGAGTGGGTAGATGGTCCTTTCTCCAGGAGATCTTCCCAACCCAAAGATCGAACCCAGGTCTCCTGCATTGCAAGCAGATTCTTTACCAGCTGAGCCGCCAGGGAAGCCCAAGAATACTGGAGTGGGTAGCCTATACCTTCTCCAGCAGATCTTCCTGACTCAAGAATAGAACCAGGGTCTCCTGCATTGCCGGTAGATTCTTTACCAACGAAGCTATCAGGGACGCCCAACAATACAGTAAACTGTATCTAAATCATAAAATAAGTGTTGAANAAGCCCAAGAATAC
The DNA here is from genome assembly GCA_006410615.1 of Neotragus moschatus. Lineage (NCBI taxonomy): Eukaryota > Metazoa > Chordata > Mammalia > Artiodactyla > Bovidae > Neotragus > Neotragus moschatus. The sequence goes on from SJYA01000916.1 coordinate 46,246, forward strand.
TGGAGTGGGTAGCCTATACCTTCTCCAGCAGATCTTCCTGACTCAAGAATAGAACCAGGGTCTCCTGCATTGCCGGTAGATTCTTTACCAACGAAGCTATCAGGGACGCCCAACAATACAGTAAACTGTATCTAAATCATAAAATAAGTGTTGAAAAAGATAATGCATGAGCTCTTAGCTCAGTGCTCAGCACATATCATTACGAAGCATCAGTTTTTCAAGTGAGAAGATTGTATAGCAGTTAAAACTGGGAGCTTAATACCCTGTGTGTATTGAAATTTTGACTGTTTTCCAAGACCTGTGTAAACTGAGAGATGTTTTGTAATAGGGAGAAAAAGAAGTGAAGGCTCCTTCCTATTCAGGATCTGAGAAAACCTGAGGGCAAAGCTGAGAGTTCTCAGCATTATGACCATGATGCAAGCTCCCTGATGCTGAGAAAGCCTCAGTCCAGCAACTCAGAAGCCTTCATTTGACCCAGAAACCCTCCAGCCAGATTATAGGAGGCACAAGGTCAAAGAGATAAAAATCTAAAGGCCAAACAGAAGTCTCTAATTAATGCCAACAGTCTGCCCTTTACAGCTTCAGTTTGGTTGCTAGCTGACAGTCAAATTAACTATAGTTCATTTCCTAGTACAGTCAACTTACAATTAGGCATAAGAATGAAGGGAAGTAATGGCACTCATGATTTAAAATAATAAGTAAGCACTACAAAAATAATTTTATTTGGCTTTGGAATTGTGTGCATGTAACATTTACCATTTTATCGTCTTGAAGGACTTGCTCTCTCCCAAAAGAACTGGGAAAAATTGGTCCACATCGCTTTTTAGTTGTTAATTTTCTATTCCTGTGACTCACTTCACACAGAACTAAAATAAAATCATTTGCTTCCTTACCAGTGTAATTATGTAAAATTATTTCTGGAGTGTGTTTATTTAAAGACATTCACGCATCTTTTCGATCTTGAAGAATGCATCGCGTCTCTGGGGAATGTGAAACGTATCCATTATAGCACAGTAATAAGCGCTGCAGTGGCTATGGCTTAAAAAAGTGTCCAGGACGCAACGCTGCCTCCCCACCTCTCTCTACCCTTCCCCTCCTGTATGTGTGCCCTATTATCAAAGGAGCATCCATCTCAAGACGTGAAGTTCTTTAATGAACCATTTTCAGCTTGGCTGTTTTATTTTTAGGAGCTTCATTTTAGTGGGGGTGCCTCAGGAAGAAGAGTATTTAAGGACCGCAGGCGACTATTTGTTTCCTAACCTCTTGACCCAAGTTGAGTGTCTGGTTTTCTCCAGGCACCTTCTATTATCAACACTGGGCTGTACCAGGACCACAGTCCAGAGGGGTTAATTAACACAGAGAGGAAAAAAGTAACCTGCACTCCATAGCTGCTTATAAGAGAGCAGCCATTATCACCTCCTAAATCGTTTCTAGAAACTCAAAGAAAGTTGGGTGAGTAAACTTATTTAATATATCCCTTCCATATAAATATCTCCCTAAACCCTCATACTCTGCTAGCAGTAAAAACAATTTGACAATATTTAATAAAGATAAAAATGTACGCCCTGAAGGAGCTAGCAGTTCCACTTCTAGGTACATGCCATAGACAGGCACTCACATACAAGAACACACACAGATGTACCTTCATTCTGGAATTGTTTCAGAAAGGAAAACTGGAAAGAGCCTAAATGCCTACCAATAAGAGAATGAGTGAAAGTCTATACCATCGTAAAAATTTATCCATTTGGGTTTATTAAAATGTACAAGTATGAATAAATATAAAAACACAACATTAAATGAAAAAAGTCAGTGATGGACTTTTCAATACACCATTTACATTGGTACAAAACAAGATTAAATGTTGCTTCTGGGCATATATAGCTATTGCTTCAGCTATATCAAATTTAAAAACATATCTGGTAATAATTAAGTGGCACTAGCGGTAAAGAACCTGCCAGCCAATGGAGGAGATGAGGATTTGATCCCTGGGTCAGGAAGATCCCCTAGAGGAGGGCATGGCAACCCACTCCAGTATTCTTGCCCGGAGTATCCCATGGACAGAGTGATGGGTTACAGTCCATAGGGTCACGAAGGGTCAGACACCACTGAAGCAACTTAGCATGCATGCAATGGTAATAATTAAAGCTCAAGTTCAGCCAATTATACAGAGTGAAGTAACCCAGAAAGAAAAGCACCAATACAATATACTAACACATATATATGGAATTTAGAAA
>SJYA01000916.1:48880-68416 GCA_006410615.1 Neotragus moschatus
GGGGTTCAAGACTGGGAACTCATGTACACCTGAGACGGAAAAAAAAATTTAAATTAAAAAAAAATAAAGCTCAAATTCAGGACAGTGGTTATCTCAGAGCAGAGATGAGAAAGTAGGAAGAAGAATGGGTTCAAGGAAGGTAGCAAGTAACTCAACCAAATGTCTAATGTTTCATTTAAAAGATCTGAGTAAGTATGGCAAAATATTAAAATTTGTCAAAATTCTGTGGTATATCCATGAGTGTTCATTATACTGTTTTCTAGGTTTTGCTTATGCCTGAAATATAGGACTTTCCCAAGTGGTCTCCTGATAGCTGAATATAACTGGATGTCACTGTACCACTGATGTTTACAACAAAAAAATTTTATCACTGCTTTTCCAAACAGCAATAACTAAGAATGAGCCAGTATGTGGTGGAAGGAAGGTCCCAAACCATTCTCAACTGCCACAGAACTACAAGCAATAGCTAATAATATTACGTGGGTGTGTGCTCAGGCACTCAGTAATGTCTGACTCTTTGTGACTCCATGGCCTGTAGCCCACCAGGCTCCTCTGTCCATGGGATTAGCCAGGCAAGAACATTGTAGTGGCTTGCCATTTTCTCCTCCAGGGAATCTTCCCCATCCAGGGACTGANCAAGCAATAGCTAATAATATTACGTGGGTGTGTGCTCAGGCACTCAGTCATGTCTGACTCTTTGTGACTCCATGGCCTGTAGCCCACCAGGCTCCTCTGTCCATGGGATTAGCCAGGCAAGAACATTGTAGTGGCTTGCCATTTTCTCCTCCAGGGAATCTTCCCCATCCAGGGACTGAATCTGGGCCTCCTGCATTGGCAAGTGGCTTCTTCACCACTGTGCCACCTGGGAAGCCAAACAGTATTATAGATCAAGCGTTTATGCCCAGGCTAGATTGAATGTTTAACATGCACTATCCCTTATATTCCTTGCAACAATTCCAGAGAAAAGACACTATTACCATCTCCTTACTATAGATGAGGAAACTGAATTGTAGAGAGTAATCTGGTCAAGATCCCATGTCAAACCAAGCCCTGCTGGACTCTCTCCACCACTCTTTACTGCCTCCTCAAGATTGGTGTCCACTGTCTTTACAGTTATTTTCCAGAATTGGGGGGTTCAAAAGTTCATTGGGGTTCCCAATATAGAAGGTGTGGGAATCACTGTGTAGTGACCCTCTGCACTGTGTGAAGCTCTGCACAGAACGATCCCCTGCTACACACCTGCCAAGCCCAGCTGTCACTGCTCTCTCTGGACCACACCTCGGTGAACTTGAAAGCTGTCCTGTCAATAAGACCTTGACTCAGGAGGCAGGCCGGCCAAGGCCTCTCCTCGTGACCACTCTGGAGGCAGAAATGTTCATTCACAGTTTAGATCTATTCAGCATCTAGCCTGAAACAGAGACGTTGTAAATCCCATCAAAATCTCCTCCATTATGTGACACACTTTGTTAGAACAGAATAAGGGGTTCGGCTCTGTTGGACCAGATCAAGTTAGTCTATGTCGAGTATCACATTTTAGATTCAAATCCTTGTTAAACCCTCTGCTTAGGCTCGTGGTTAACAGTATTTTTATATCTGTCTGCAGAGATGACAGGCAGCCCCGCTCTCGAGTGGGCCCAGCGGCCTCTGCGCGGCTGATTTTAGAGGCAGGCTCCATAGATGAAAGGCAGAAATCCCACCACCCCAGTGTCTCCTGATTAGCCTGGAGAAAAGCTGAATGACAAACATGTTTCCAATCTGCCTGGCCCATGCAGGGAAATGGGGCAATCTGGCCTGAAAAGGGATTTAGACTTTTGTTGTGTGCAAGGGAGGAGGGATAGAGAAAAAAGCTGATTTAAATCCATCCACAATGCTTTCCCACTTGGTGATCTCTCAGATAAGAAACAGGCTGGCTGTGGTTCAGACCCGTATCACGCCCAAGCATCTTCCCCCTGCCCGCCTCGCTCACTGTTAGGTAGTCGTGGACCTCTCAGATAGAGTCGTGTACGGCAGAGATTATTGCAACTGGTCTTTTCAGGCCACTTGCTCTTTTGGCCAGAATCTTATGATGTGTTTGTGGATTAATAAAATTGGCCTACAGTAAAATTCTCTATAGGACTTCTGGATTAAAACAAGCATCAGTAACAGTGTATGCATTACCCAGTTAGCTGTTCACTTACACTCATCATGTTACACTATGTTAATTGCAAAGTCATATAAAATGTGACGTCCAATGTTCGCAAGCTCACGTGGCAAAGGCTAAGGGTTAAATTTGTGATTGATTTATTGCAGACACTGCATTAGACAGAATATTTTCATTTCTCTCTTCCCAATAGAGAGAAGAACCCTCAGATATTGAAAATATACCCAGCTGATGCACAGCTTCTTTTAACTATGTAAGTCAACACATCATTGTCACCTTTTATTACATAATGTTTATTACACATTATATGTTCAGGTGGGCAGAGTTTGAGTGCTAAATATTTTTGAAAAATCCACAAGCAGGTAAGATAGAAATACATCCTCTAAAAGCAGAAGGTCTGGTTTCAGACATATCATTTTTTTTCCCTTTTCAATGCATTGTTAGTACTATGCTGATGGGATGAAGGGTCAGGCTTGGGGAATCCTCCCCCTCAAGAGNCTGGACCGGCACTAGCAGAGCTGTTCTGGTGGCCTGGTCAGTTGGCATCCTGTAGTCAAGCAGTCCATCTCCACCAGGGCACGAGGCCAGGAACCATTTTCAGAAGATACACAGTTCTCCTCTGCAGAAGACATTCTCCGCTCCTGATCCAGCAACCCAGGGGCCCGGGGTCATGCCTCTTCCACTGGGGCCAGCCGTTAACTCCCCAGGATGCCCTATCCACCGTGACTTCTCTGCAGCCACAGGGGCTGCTGGAGGGCAGGCAGCGCCGCTCACACCTCAGCCTGCACCCACTACAGAACTCTTTCTAGATTTCCACTCAGAGAATGTAGCTTTTTGTGTCACCTAATCAGAGCAGTGTTCAGAGGTATGGAATATGCTCTCTCCAGAATCCAAAGAGGCTTCTGGGGTGTTATGCTTTCTTCTTTGTGGTGGGAGACATAAGATACAATAATTTTTCCTTTATTTTGGAGGATACTGAGGAAGCTCAGCTGGTAAAGAATCCGCCTTTACCAGCGGATTCCGTTTTACCAGACCTGTTGCATACTCTGAACCTTGGGGGACACGACCACAGTCTCTCAGGTGACCACACCCAAACCTGCACCTGAGGTCACATGTCCACAGTCTCCACGGTGACACCCCTCGCACATGCTGCAGCTGAGGTTACACGTCCGAAGTCTCCAGGGTGACCTCACGTCTCTGAATATTGTACCTCTGGTCACGTGTCCTCAGTGTCCTGGGTGATCACATATCGCGGTGAGGTAGGAGACCCCGGTTTGATTCCTGGGTTGGAAAGATCCTCTGGAGAAGGAATAGGCTACCCACTCCAGTATTCTTGGGCTTCCCTGGTGGCTCAGATGGTAAAGAATCCACCTGCAATGTGGAAGACCTGGGTTGGATCCCTGGGCTAGGAAGTTTCCCAGGAGGGAATGGCTACCCACTTCAGGATTCCTGCTTGGAGAATCCCCATGGACAGAGGAGCCTGGCGGGCTACAGGCCTCAGGGTTGCATAAGAGTCAGACACCACGGAGCGACTAAGCATGAGCACGAGGTAGAGAAGAGGAGTGTTAATGGAGCCCTGGGTCGAGATTGTAAACTGTCATCCGTTCCACATGGATGTGAACTGGTTTTGATCACCTTTCCTTATAGAAATGGGAAAAAAATATGTGCCAGATCAATGGCCACGTACCATGTAGTCGCGGCCTTTTTAACTTGCTGTAGCAAAGATAGCACAGCTGCCACAGCAACCGCAGCTGCGGCCCCTGCACGGTTAACGTCTGCAAGAGGCCCCTGACATCCTCCAACACCTGCCTGGTTTTCTCAGGGGCCGGACTGATGAGCTGAAAAGAGATGGTGGGGCCCACCAACTCTGCATCCTTTGGTCTGAAACTACTAAAGACCAGCTGGGATGGGATTTTGGTTTTAATAGATTATGTTGGCTGGGAGTAGGGGGGTGGGCTGCATGATTCAGAGCCTCCTCTNGCCTGGTTTTCTCAGGGGCCGGACTGATGAGCTGAAAAGAGATGGTGGGGCCCACCAACTCTGCATCCTTTGGTCTGAAACTACTAAAGACCAGCTGGGATGGGATTTTGGTTTTAATAGATTATGTTGGCTGGGAGTAGGGGGGTGGGCTGCATGATTCAGAGCCTCCTCTTGGCCTTCCCACCATGAGAGGTCTTATTCCGGCAAAGAAACTAATACAGTGATTGTCCCAAATACAAGTTTATCTTCTCCTGATGGACATTTGGGGCAGGAGATGACCAACTGGGTGGGTCCATGGACCCAGTGGACCCGTGATGAGTCAAAGCTAGGCCAGGATTCTGTTAATTACATGATGATGATGTTGATGCTTCAGCTCTCTGGGTGTTGTTAACTTCAATCCTGCAGGAGAAAGGCCTCTGAAGTACGGTCAATCAAGGAGTCAGTGCTCTTCTTTAAGAGCAAAGGGGATGGGACTTCCCTGGTGGTCCAGTGGTTAAGAATCTGCTTTGCTAATGCACGGGACCCAAGTTCAATCCCTGGTCAGGGAACAAAGATCCCACCTGCCTTGGAGCAACTAAGTCCATATGCCTCAACTCCTAAGCCCATTTGCCACAACTAGAGAGTCTATGCACCACAACAAAAGATTCCACATGATACAACAAAGACCTGATGCAACCAAATAAATAACGATATATATATTTTAAAACAATAAGAGTGAAGGGGACACTATTTCTGCTAGTTTGAAGAGTTCAGAGAAACCTATGACCCAAGATTTTTGGTTTGACAACCCAGAGGTCTCCATTCCTGCGAAGGACCCATACTTTCCTGACCTATCTGCCTCTGTTGAGAATTAAACTTTCTTTAGAGCTCTGTGAATTTGATGATTAACTCCTGGTTTTGGTCCTTAGCTTTCTGTAGCCCTTGGCTTTAGAAGACTACTTTATCAGCAGCAACCAAGGAAGACCTCTGACTTTCCACTCTTACCAATTTAACTGTCAAATAATCATTCTCAGCCTTTTACTGTCTTTTTCCAAAGCGTCAGTTGAGCTTGACAAGAGCTACCCAATTCCACCAGCCTTGTGTTATTTCTTTCGTATTTATTAACGCCTGATACCTCTCACTAGCTGCTGCATTTTCTCCCACCAGTTTCCTATCCCAGAGTCCCTGCAGGGAAAGCCTTAACAATGCTCTGCTTCCTTGGACCAGGGCTTGTCCACGCTGCATCCACCACTTCTCACGGGGTCTTCACTGCCAGCTAGGGGGCAAGTGACCCAGCTCCAAACTTCTGCCTTAGTGTCTGCTTCCTCAGACCACTTCCAATACCAACTGTTATAGACCAGGTTCCCCAGAAAGAAAATCCTGGGACAAAAATTAGCATGTGAGGTTGATGAGGGAGTACTCTTGGGATTGGGCCTCTGGAAGGGAAGGGATGGCTTGAGCAGGACTGAAGAGAGAAGTGGGGCTCTGATGCAGTCCCAGCTGAAGGCCTCGACCCACCCCGCAGGGAGATCTGATGCTGAAATAGCCATTCAAAAGTGATCAGAGTCAGGGCATGGGAGCCTGGCCTTTACACCCTTGCCTCTTGCAGTCCCTGAAAGCCAGTGGCTGATGGAGCATGCCCTTGAGCAAGGGGCATGCCCTTGGGCAAGGGGAATCCCTTCATCCAAGACTTCTAAAGAGAGCTGAGGGCTCAGGGCTGTCTGCCAGCAGCCAACAGCTGGGTAAATAAGTCTTTAGTCCTGAAGGGGATCTGGGTGGTACATCATAGCATTGGTGCCAATTACTTTGGATGCACCAGAAAGATGTTCAAAATAGATTTAAAAATGAAAAAAAAAGGGCGGGTTATAAAAGAATATTGTCTGCGTGATCATTAATACATGAGGTATTATTGATGGTTCTGTCTTTATAGTGAAGGATTCTTATTTGTTTTTCCTCTTGATTATCTACATTTTCTAACATTCCTAGTTAGAAAATTCCTAGTTTAGTTGACTACTTGTAAAATGGAGTGTTACTTTTAACTTTAAATTTTTCTGAAGATAAAATCAAACATGATATAAGAAATTAGAAATAAACTATTTGAAATCCTTCTTGTTATTTTAAGCTATTTCATCAAAAAGATTTAGGCTGTGACTTTTTAAGTAAGTAAATGCATAAAAGTGAGCTGAGGAACGCATGTTGTCTTTTATAATTAGTAAAAATAGTCACACTGTCCAGTCGTTGCTAAACTGGAAGTTATATTGCTGCCATATTGTGGCTTTCATCTGGAAACTCAAAAACTCTTAATGAGAAATTATTCTAAGTCCTATTTAGATGATGGACAAAATGAAAAATAGAGAAGTAAAGATATCCAGCCAAAGCTGCACAGATTACTGGCAGAAAAGACACCCTCGGCTTCTTATTTAGAACCCCGTTTCCTAATTATTCAGCAATCCTTTCTCCAAGTAAAGTTTAGGTTAAGGGCACTCAGTATCCAACTCACTTGCTTTAAAGTGGCCCTCTTAATTACTAGTGCTTATTAACTCTGCGTGTCATTATTGGAGCAGGAGGTGGGGAGGAAGGTGGGAAATGTAAAGGAAATAGGAAGTAATAAATTAATTTCTAACCAAGGTCAGCTGTTCCCCAGAGCACAAAGCAACGGATGGTGGATTGCTCCAGGGGCTTATATTGGCACAGAAACTTATTTTGACAAAGTTCTTAGGAAGTGGGCAGAAAATTCTATCCAAGATAGAAAATATTCATCAGCTAAAAACTACCGTGAAAAAATATTTGAGTTTAAATATTTCTCTACAAGTTCTTTCTTCTATGTCTATTCTTTACAGAACAAGTTGAACCGAAAGCAGCCTCCAGGTAAATGGAATGAGAAGATTTAATAAAAAGGAATCAGAAAGAGAGAGACAGAAACAGATCTCCAAGCATTCTTTCAGTTTGCCAGGCAGCTGGGACAGCATTTCAATTTTTATAGTCTCCTTTAAGCAGCCTTCAATCGGTTGGGGAGTCACATATTACTAGTCAGTAAATCAGTAATGCATCGCTCATCAGTTGAAAAGTAAATAAAACAAACCCATATGACCCAGCTAACTATAGTTTGGTATATGAGATATATAGATACTCAAGACATAAGATTTTCTATGTAATCAGATGCTACAAACTTCACAGATTTTTGTGGACAAGGACAAAAAAACACTTTCCAAAACCCAAGTTGATAAGAATAAACACAAAATACCTTAAACAAGTGATCAAGACTAACACCAAACCACCATTAAGAGCTTCCTGATGTGTTGCCAAGGAAGACATCCTCACCTATGTAATATTGTTACCAAAGTTTCACCTGGACTGTTAGCAAGCCATGTCCAAAATGTTGGATTAGACTCTCACAATGTCACTGCTATAAAAGAAAAAATAAATTCAAACGTGGGGATGGGGGACTATTCCAGATCAAAGTTAACTAGAATGGTGTGACCGCTAAATGTAGTGAGGGATATTTGAGAGGATCCTAGGTTTTTTAAAAGGGTTATCAGGTATATTTTTAATTGAGTAAACTTGAATNCAAGCCATGTCCAAAATGTTGGATTAGACTCTCACAATGTCACTGCTATAAAAGAAAAAATAAATTCAAACGTGGGGATGGGGGACTATTCCAGATCAAAGTTAACTAGAATGGTGTGACCACTAAATGTAGTGAGGGATATTTGAGAGGATCCTAGGTTTTTTAAAAGGGTTATCAGGTATATTTTTAATTGAGTAAACTTGAATATGGACTATATATTAGATAATATTACTATAGCAATATTTTATTACTTGTTTGTGATAATGGTGTTTTGGTTGCAGAATACCTTTGTTCTTAGAAGAAGTGTGCTGAGGTATTTAGAGGTGAAATGTCATATATCTGCAACTTACTTTAAAATGGTCAGGAAATAAATTTCCACATATAAGAAAGAAATGTTTATACATGTATATATATATATATGTTTATATTCACATACATAAAATATATACATATATAGAAATGTATGTATATGTGTATATGTATACACAGAGAGAGAATATCACAAATATGAGTAACTGCTGAGTTTAGGTAAAGCACTATTCTTTCACGTTCTCTATAAGTTTGACCTCTTTTTTTTTCCAAAAAGAAATAAAAAAATAAACTCAAAATGGAGGTGATTATCCACCAAAGAAAGTGTAAGTGACTTTTATACATGGGGCATTTTGCACCACATTTTCCCTACTATGTCCTTGAATCACAAGCAGAAAGTTAAAAAAAAAAAAAACCTCAGGTTGGAGCCCTTTTCAAAGAATTAATGTTGAAAGTGATGTCAGTCTTTTAATTTTCACTCTTTGGTCAAAAGTAATATATTTCAAACAATTTTTACATCTATATGAAATTCTATCAGGTGTATTCTGTTATGATTTCTTTTTATTTTTAAGGAATTAACAAACTTTGAGCTTCAGTTGCTTCCTCTAGAGACTATGGAAGGAGATTTTTAGCAATACATGGGTTTATAATCAAATGCAACTTATAATCTGGCTATAGAAGTCCAATGGCAACCCATTCCAGTATTCTTGCCTGAAAATATCCCATGGACAGAGGAGTCTGCTGGGCTGCAGTCCATGGGGTCGCAAATAGTCAGACATGACTGAATGACTGAGCATGAATGCACAGAAGTCTAAATTTTACTTATTTTTTCCATTTAAAGAAATTTATTTTAATTGGAGGTTAATTACTTTACAATATTGTAGTGGTTTGTGCCATACACTGACATGAATCTGCCACGGGTGTACATGTGTCCCCCATTCTGAACCCCCCTCCACCTCCCTCCCCATCCCATCCCTCTAGGTCATCCCAGTGCACCAGCCCTGAGCATCCTGTCTCGTGTATCGAACCTGACTGGCAATCTGTTTCACATATGATAATATACATGTTTCGGTGCTATTTTCTCAAATCATCCCATCCTTGCCTTCTCCCATAGAGTCCAAAAGTCTGTTCTTTATATCTGTGTCTCTTCTGCTGTCTTGCATACAGGGTTATTGTTACCTTCTTTCTAAATTCCATATATATGCGTTAGTATACTGTATTGGTGTTTTTCTTTCTGGCTTACTTCACTCTATATAATAGGCTCCAGTTTCATTCACCTCATTAGAACTGATTCAAACACATCCTTTTAATACCTGAGTAATACTCCATTGTGTATATGTACCACAGCTTTCTTATCCATTCGTCGGATAAGAATGGACATCTAGGTTGCTTCCATGTCCTGGCTATTGTAAACAGTGCTGTGATGAACATTGGGGTACATGTGTCTCTTTCAATTCTGGTTTCCTCGGTGTGTATGCCCAGCAGTGGGACTGCTGGATTGTATGGCAGTTCTATTTCCAGTTTTTTTTTAAGGAATCTCCACACTGTTCTCCATAGTGGCTGTTCAGTTCAGTTCAGTNGAATGGACATCTAGGTTGCTTCCATGTCCTGGCTATTGTAAACAGTGCTGTGATGAACATTGGGGTACATGTGTCTCTTTCAATTCTGGTTTCCTCGGTGTGTATGCCCAGCAGTGGGACTGCTGGATTGTATGGCAGTTCTATTTCCAGTTTTTTTTTAAGGAATCTCCACACTGTTCTCCATAGTGGCTGTTCAGTTCAGTTCAGTCGCTCAGTTGTGTCCGACTCTTTGCAATCCCATGAATCGCAGCACGCCAGGTCTCCCTGTCCATCACCAACTCCTGGAGTTCACTCAAACTCATGTCCATCGTGTCAGTGATGCCATCCAGCCATCTCCTCTGTCATTCCCTTCTCCTCCTTTTCCCAATCCCTCCCAGAATCAGGGTCTTTTCCAATGAGTCAATTTTTCGCATAAGGTGGCCAAAGTATNAAGGATGTATATGCTTAGTTCAATAAACAAGTACTGAGTACATAGTGTATATATATATATATATATATACACATATATACACACTAGGACTTAAGTTCAATTCAAGAAATATAAAGCTAAGCAGGACACGATCATAGATGATGATAACAGCAATTCTGCCGAGCACCAGCTATGTGCCAGGCACGTCCCTGAGAAATTCATGTGCCTCCGTCCGAGGAATCCTCGAAGCGTCCTGACCAGGACCTCGGAAGCCCTTCGAGATCTGGCCTGAGGCGCCCGCCGACTCACTTCCTACCACTCTCCGCATTGGCCTTTCAGCCACACTGCTCTTGGACTCCCCAACCACATCGAGGACATTCCATGCNTGCCGAGCACCAGCTATGTGCCAGGCACGTCCCTGAGAAATTCATGTGCCTCCGTCCGAGGAATCCTCGAAGCGTCCTGACCAGGACCTCGGAAGCCCTTCGAGATCTGGCCTGAGGCGCCCGCCGACTCACTTCCTACCACTCTCCGCATTGGCCTTTCAGCCACACTGCTCTTGGACTCCCCAACCACATCGAGGACATTCCATGCTCGGGGTCTTTGCACTTCCTGATCCCTCCGCTTGGTGCGCCCTTTCCCAAGACATCTGCAAGGCTCCATCCTCACCTTCTTCAGGTCTCTCCTCCAAGGTTACCATATCAGAGAAAGCAAAAAGACGCATTCCACTACCTTGCTGAGTGGCGAAATATTCTGGATTCCAAGAAAGACCCATTGCATTAGTGGGTCTTAATGCTGCTGCTGCTGCTGCTACTGCTAAGTCGCTTCAGTCGTGTCCGACTCTGTGTGACCCCATAGATGGCAGCCCACCAGGCTCTTCCGTCCCTGGGATTCTCCAGGCAAGAATATCGGAGTGGGTTGCCAGTTCCTTCTCCAATACACGCTAAGTCGCTTCAGTCGTGTCCGACTCTGTTGGACGCTATGGACAGCAACCCACCAGGCTCCAATGTCCACGGGATTCTCTAGGCAAGAATACCAGAGTGGGTTTCTATTTCCTTCTGCACATTAATGCCCAGCCCATCCTTTTTATTCAGACCCAAAGTCATCCAAAATTAGGTGTTTCCACTAAATTTTCACCTTTTTCCTAAACCATCATTTACTTATTATTTAGTTATTATCTCGATCAAAATAGATTTAAATCAAATTTGGGATGCCATCCCCTGTGTTCCTGGCTGTTCCAAGTTGACGGAGGCTCCGTGGCATAAGGAAGTCCCTTGTCATAGTCACTGAGAATTTCAGTGACACCAATGGCTGATGGACTGCAAAGCTGTGAAAAATGTATTCTTAGAGAAGCTTCTACGTTGTTGTCGTTTCTTACCATATGATTTCGTTAATTCGGAAATGTCCAGAATGTGCAAATCTATAGAAACTGAAAGTAGCTTCATGCTGGCTGGGGAAAGGGGGAGTTGGATGATGAGAGCTGGGGGTGCTGAGTTTCTTCTTGGGCTAATGAAAATGTCCTAAGACTGATTGTGGTGATGGTTGCACAACTCTGTGAATATATCAAACACTATTGAATTTTATACTCTAAATGGGTGAATTTTACGGTATGTGATTTAGAGCTCCACAAAGCTGCTTTTAAGACTTAGGAGTGTCTGCCTGGAGCTCCCAGCTGAGAATGAGGTGGTGAGCTGGGCTCAGTGGGCAGAGTCCTAGGGTTGCTATCCTGCCACAGGCATGGGGCTGGGGCAAGGATTTGTCATCTCAGGCTTACGGGGACATTTTTATTATAACACTCCATCTTTAGGCAACTGAAGAGTTGCTCAACAAAGTTACCATTTCTCTGTCTTTCTTCTCTTGTTATAAGAAAATATGAATAATAATAATAAAAGAAAGAACAAAGTCTCCATCACATAGCAAAGTAGTAGAAAGTCACACTAATTTTTGGAAGCAAAACAAGGAGTATGGAGGACCTGAGTGGATATGATGTTGGGGGCAAGGATGGGGATGAGGGGTTCAAAGAAAGTTGGATGTCTGACAACCAAGAGAGAGTCTTGACTTTATTTTTCCTAACAAAGAAACAAGTGGCAGTTACTTTGACCTTGTGGGGATATTTCAAAGATCACAAGTAAAAAATTTACAGTACAAAAATGTGGACCCATAGAAGAAAATCAAAGAAGAGCCCATGACTTTCCGTGGCTTGCCAGAAAAAAGATAAAGGAAGCAAGGAGACAAAATGAGTTACACCAGAGAGTTGGGGGAAAATATATATAATGCTTTTACAAGTCTATCAAAGGGAATAAAACCACCAAAGGGAAGTGTACCACTAAATAGAGGAGGAAGAAATGAGATGAAAATCCAAACTATTAAAATACTTAACAGACCACACCGCAAACCAAAAGCTCTTGTGCTCATTAGAATTGTCTAACAGTATCTTTTTCTCTAATTATTGAGATCTCAAGGTTGACCATTAGGGAATTGAATTCAATGTGATTACAATTTATTCATTCACATTTCCCTTCACTAAAGTCTAGTCTGGAGCTGAGTTAGCTTCAGATCGAGGTACTTACTCTGGGAGTCTGGGAGGCACAGGCCAAAGGCACCCAGTCCTGCTCCTGTTCTTTCCAGAGGCTATCTTTCCCCCCGCCCACCTCCCCACTTCTCTACCTTCTCCCCACTTCTCCCCACACACATCTGCAGACAGGACTTCACAGGTATCACTGAGTGCCTGCTAAGCACAGGGCACTGGGCTAGGTCTGGAAAACCCCAAGAGTGAACAAAACAAACAACTTTCCTGCCTAACACAGAACTACATGGAAGCAGAGACATTAATCAGATGATCACACAGGTTGTATTATAAATCATGCTAAAGAAGTACTGTGAGAATGCACCCGGTGAGGCTCAGTCTAGCCTGGCAGGTCAGGGGAAGCTTCCCTGAGGAATTAAGGTCTATGCTTAGAACTAAAGGACAAGTAATAGGGGTTTGATTCAGGGTGGGGGTGGGACTTGGAAAGAGTATTCCAGGCAGTGGAAACAGCTGGTCCAAAGGCCCTGAGACCAGGTGGAATGTGGTACAGTCGAGGACTACAAGAGGGCTGGAGTGCAGATAGCAGGAAGCAAAGTACCACAACATAAGATCACAGAGGTGGACTAAGGTCCAACAAACCAGGAGTTTGTAGGCTGTTTTAAGGAACTGTGCCTATTCCAGGAATGGTCAGGAAGGGTTTTTAAGGGCCAGGGTTGCCTAACCAACCAGATATTATCTATTCTGTTAAGTGGAGCCAGGACCAGGTGGGACTCAGTGCAAAATAAAAATGCAGGGCCCCTTGTTAAAAACTATTAAAGGACATCAAGGCGGTGACAGCAGAGCATTAAACCAAGTCCGCGGCCCTCCTAAAGCAGCCCGAGGGGCAGTGGTCCCTGAGTCCCTGGGATCATGGCTCAAGTCAGGATGGCTCCCTGATGTTAGTCAAGCCATCTCTGAGCAACATCATAAAAGGTGGTCCCCTCACTATGTGCTTTAAAACACCAAACACAGTTTCTGGTCTCCAGGGTTTTTTAACTAAGCTGCAAAAGGAAGAGAAGTTTTTGCTGAGGAAGACAGAAATGAGAAGAGCCATCAAGCTGAATGAGAGACTTGGCTGTGAGATTTTTTTAACTAACACAAAGCATCAATCTCTCTGCAGCGCATGCGTGCTCAGTCGTGTCCGACTCTGTGACCCTGTGGACTGTAGCCCACCTGGTTCTTCTGTCCATGGGATTTCTCAGGCAAGAATACTGGCGTGGGTTGTCATTTCCTTTCCTGGGGATCTTCCAGACCAAGGGATCGGGGATCGAACACATGTCTCCTGCTTGACAGGCAGGTTCTTTTGCCACTGAGTCACCTGGGAAGTCCCTAGCTGCAGAGATTAGACCTTCTGTCTTCAGGCCACAGTCAGCATCTAGGAGGAGGCAAGGGAGGCTCCCAGGGGCAAAATTTAAGGAGGCACTTATTCTCAGGGGCATGCTTGCATTTAGTGGGCCCCTGAGACTGGTGCCTCCTTAAGGCTTGCTCCCTCAGTGTCTGGCTGGACCATTCAGCAGCACCTGCGATGCTGAAGACTCTAAGAGGAGTAGGCAGCAAGTGACCCTAGGCCTGGGCTGGACGGAGGCCTGAAGATGAAGAGAACAGGCCAACCTGGTTGGGGAACACTTTCTGGAATTCAGCCTTTGGGGGTGTCATGCTGCCAGTTCTGGACAAGTGAGCCTGAGTCAGGTAAAGAGCCGGGGATCCCACAAGTAGCTCTGGTGTGCTGCACTCTGCACACGGCAGTGACCTGTGTAGGCACTGGTCAATCAGAGACGGTTCAGCTGACTTNAATTCAGCCTTTGGGGGTGTCATGCTGCCAGTTCTGGACAAGTGAGCCTGAGTCAGGTAAAGAGCCGGGGATCCCACAAGTAGCTCTGGTGTGCTGCACTCTGCACACGGCAGTGACCTGTGTAGGCACTGGTCAATCAGAGACGGTTCAGCTGACTTACTGGTCTAGGAATTCAGACAGTCGATTGCTGATATAAAAACAGCTCCACCTGTGTTAGCTGAGCTTTGTTTCATCAACACTGTATTCATTTCAATCACATCTCAACAACACACAGGCTCCCACTATTTTGTGTGAAGAGAAACGACGTGGTAATTCTGTTGATACAATCTTTCTTTTTCCATTTCCCCCTCCTCTCACCACTCATATTCTCCTCCGTCCCTCTTAGTTCCCCTCCCCATCCCCTAACACAGCTTCCACGTGCCCCAGTGACCATGACAAAGCACGGAGGATGATTTCATCTGTGGTCAAGTTAAAAAAGCCCTCTGCAGGTCCCACCAGAGCCCTGGCTGCACACAAAGATGACAGATTCCCAAAGTGCAGACTATCTGCATTCAGAAATTTGACCCTGGAACCCTGTTCCATTTCATCTTTCTTCTGTCTATTGCTTTGTCTGGACTTTTGTTCCCTTNAAAAAAGCCCTCTGCAGGTCCCACCAGAGCCCTGGCTGCACACAAAGATGACAGATTCCCAAAGTGCAGACTATCTGCATTCAGAAATTTGACCCTGGAACCCTGTTCCATTTCATCTTTCTTCTGTCTATTGCTTTGTCTGGACTTTTGTTCCCTTTTGCCTTGAAAAGTGCAATTATTCTACAGCGACTGATTTCCCTGGTAGAGCATAGAAAGGCCGTTATTAATTTGTCCTTGCGTTAATATACTTCATTTCCTTTCATCTTTATTACCCATCTATATCTTCCTCAGAGGTCTTGTTTACATAAAACAGGACTCTTGGATGCAGAAAGTGCTTAATGAGTCTCAGCATAACCACTACAGAGCAAACACGGTACACTCACCCTTTATAATTATGAATCATTTGACTGTATTAAAAAAAACGTCTTCAGCGAATGGTGCCAGGCAGCTTCTTTCGAGATTTTTTTTTTATCACTATAAAGATCAGCCGTAAACTAAATTATGAGCTTGGTCTATGACATTCTGGCATTAAAGCTCTAAGAGTGAGGGCATATATATTGAACTGTGCTCAAATTACAGGCTTGAATAGTTTGATTCTTCTTACTCTCACAAGTCCCTCCTTTCCTCCCTTCTTCCCTTCCTGCCTCCTGTCTCCCTCCCTTCCCCCTCCTTCCCTCCTTCACTCCCTTCCTTCTTGTTTTAGCCATTTGCACACGGAGCGCTACACAAAGAGAAATAAGGCTTCAGGGGCATCAGCCCCCTCAAGCCTACGTACATCCTATTTACTCACCAAAGGATCTCTGCTTCAGCAAGTTTGGTATGAAAGCCTGAGTTGCTGCCCAGTGGATTTCCCTCTGAGACTGCACCATGAACAAAGAGCTGGGAACAAGTCATTCAGTTTTAATAACTAACTATTGAGCTCCTACTATGCACCTTGAATAGCGTAGGCATTATTCAAGCCTGTAATCTGTGCACAGTTCAATATACATGCCCTCACTCTTAGAGCTTCAATGCCAGAATGTCTTAAGTGCTGATGAAAACCAGATGTGGGAGTAATTAATCCTGTCCTGATGTGGTGAGAAAGCCTATGGAGTTTCAGAGATATTTGTCCTGGGCTTTGAAGGATGACTAGGAGTTTGCTAGAGAGATAAGGAGGAAGGTCACATTAGACAGAAGGTCCAGGAGGATAAAGACAAGGAAATGTGAGAGCACACCAGGGTCTGGGATGGTTGATGCATAGGGATTCTAAAAAGGCATGACTGCATTGGAAGGTGAGCCTGGGAATGAGTGACAGATGGCGTGTGAAAGGACAGTCCATTGGGAAATTCAAAGGCAATAATGGGGACAATTCATTCTTTCCCAGACTTTTTTCTGAATGCCTTTTACATAAATGGCATGGAACAAGTCTTCAAGGGTTCACAATCTCCCTGAGAATACAGAGGTGCATAAGTAACCATAGCTCAAGGCAAAATGAGAACAAGGAAGCTACAGGAGATAAATAGAGAAAGCTAATGAGTGGGAGCAATGAATCCCACCTGGGAAAGCTTCAAGAAGGGTTGCCTGCTGAGAAATATGTTTGGGGTACAAACAGTGATGTAAAACAAGGGCAAGGACATGCCAGGGCAAAAGAAATGACCTGAACAAAATAAACAGTATGTGAGAGATCAGTCTGTATTTAGGAGAAGGGAGTGTATAGCGGCTGGCTTTGAGCAAGAACACAGTGATAGAAAGATAGCTTGGGATGAATTTAAGGGAGGCCTTGAGTGCCTTGACAAGAAGTCTAGGTTTTATCTAGTAGGAGACAGAGATCAATGGAAGGTTACTTAATAGTGACGTCATCTCAAAAGCACAGTCCAAGCAAATGTACTTCATCTTGAGAAAATATTCCTTTAATTTAGCAATGGCTGCCAAAGATACTGTCTTGGGAAGGAGTCTGGGCTCAGTGAGGAAGAAATGGATTCATTTATCCATTCAGTTATACAACCAGCCTAAAGAGTACGCCTTCTTGAGTTGTAGAGAACCTCTGGGAAAACAATGGTTTAATTATCTTTGGGCATACCTCCCTTTTGTTCACCTCAACGAGATCTCAGGAGCAACATTCATCAGAGACTTTTATAAGAAAGAAATCCTGCCCTAATCAACTCAACAGCAGAACTGAGACATCATTAGTTAATAAGACTGGCCTCGTCCTTTGAAGTTCAAAAGTACCATAAACACACTACAAATTGTTATTAGGAATCAGGGGAGAGACACCTTTCCAGAACCCAACATAAAAGACCAACTAGTAGGTGTGAAGGTTCTCTAGGCAGCACTCCCTCCGCCTCGCTCACTGCGGGTTCTCACGGCGTTGCTTTGCTGATGCCAGCGCGGCTCTGCTTCTCCTGAGTCTGAAACACAGGGAATAAGCAGGGTCCATTGGCTTCAGCAAACAGTGGCACTACTTGACAGAGACAAAGAGAAAAACAATCCAGATCTGTTGGGAAACCCTGGGGCTCAGACGGTAAAGAATCTGCCTGCAATGTAGGAGACCCAGGTTTGATCCCTGGGTCAGGAAGATCTCCTGTAGAAGGGAATGGCAACCTACTCCAGTATGCTTGCCTGGAGAATTCCATGGACAGAAGAGCCTGGTGGGCTACAGCCCATAGGGTGACAAAGAGTCATATATGACTGAGCGACTAAACAGCAACAAGAACATTAGAACCTAAAACCAGGACTTTGGTGATGAGGTGTCAATGTCGGTTCATCAGTTGGACAAAAATTCTGAGAAGGGGCCGGTCATTGGGTTCATTGGGCTCCCAAAGAGTCTAAGGCAGAAATGAGCTAAAGAACTTCTCCCTGCTCTCACATCCTCAGGGATGGCGCCTCCTCTCTCTCCTCCAGCAGGCAGGCTTTCTTCCTCCACGTTCCCCTTTGTAACACCTCTCATGCCTCCTTTTTCACATAAAGCGATCTGACTATCTGACTTTGTCCCAGTCTATCTAAACTTGCATGCTTAATACCTTACACTGAGCTTGAGGAATTTGTTAGCAAATAAAAGATTCTCTCGTTATCAACATCCATCCTCCTTAAAAGCAGTGGGGATTATACATAACATTTTTTTCCCTATCATATGTTCAAATTAAAATCTAGAGATTTATTATATGTCCAGAACAGAAACCAGACGATTTTACATTTTGCCAAATTCCAAAAAGAGTCATGTGGGACGACTGCAGTTGCATGACTCCATCTTTCTAATTTTTTTTCCAGGGATATTTGTGTGCCCTTTGCAGAAAGGTGCCTGGAAGCTGGTGGCTTGCCTGGCCCTTCATTCACTTCTGCCTCCATCTGGGGCACCCCTTTCCCATCCTACTGGCCTTGTCCATCTGTCTGTTAAGTAATACCTCTTCCAGGAGATGTTTTTCAGCTAACCCTTCGGATATCATCTCCCCTGTACGGACCCAACATTTCTGTCTGTGTGTGCTCAGTTGCCATGTCGTGTCTGACTCTTCTGACTCCAGTGATGGACTGTAGCCCACCAGGCTCCTCTGTCCTTGGGACTTCCCGGGCAAGAATACTGGAGGGAGCTGCCATTTCGTACTCTAGGGGATCTCCCCAACCCAGGAATTGAACCCATGTCTCCTATCTTGCAGGCAGATTCTTTACCACTGAGCCACGGAGGAAGCCCCTACATATGTATCATACCATATTATAATTGTTTGTTTGGTAATAATAGTTAACACTTATTAAGTATCTACATGGTAGATATGTATATATGCCAGGCACTTTTTTCCCCCACCATCTCAACAGTGGTTCATTCAATATTTAACATGTGCCATGTTATAATAGGACTTTATAAACACGATACTCACAATAACCCTAATGATATTACAGTCATCCCTAGTTCACACATGAGGAATTTGTGACCCACAAAGATTACATAAAATATTTCAAAGGTTACACAAACTTGCTCAGCTTAACTTTAAATTCCATCAACATCTAAAGTTTGAACATTGAGTATTTTATGACATTTAGGAATTACTGTTAACTGTTCTTTTAGGTGTGATAATGTTATTATGATTAAATTATATTTTACAGTTCTGATCTTTTAGTGATACATTCAGAAACATTTACTGCTTAAAAAAAAAAAATCAAAAAGCCAAGTCAGTAAGTCATATCAGTCCCAAAAGACTACCCCAGTGTACACCCCCAGGGTCACTGCAGCTTAGAGAGAACCAAACCAGTGGCCAGAGCAGAGTCTTTCTCTAACAAGCTTTGTGACCTTGGATGAGTCAATCCACTCCTTCCTTTCATAGATGAAGGAGTGGGGCACGATGATGTCCAGGGCCCTGTTCAGCAGGCCGATTCTCAGACGAGGTGATGATTATTTACCTCTGGCTTCAGAACAGTTCCATAGTTAATGGTGGTTCTTCAATGAAGATAGACTGTAGTCAGATGTGATCCAATCTGTCTGGGTTTAGACATAAACTTAATCAAGAAAATATTCTCTTATGAACCCTTTCTTAAAATTAAATGTTTCATAGATGTCTAATTTATAAAACCTTTAAAGAGAGTTGCTCTGGTTTAAATGACAGCTGAGAATCCCAC
>SJYA01000916.1:68542-108444 GCA_006410615.1 Neotragus moschatus
CCCCCACAAATGGCAACCTATGAAAGCTCACTTGTCTGTACTGTCCAGAAAGTGTTTTAACGATTTGTATTTATTTACTAACTCATTTAGTTCTCATGTCTGTATAAGATGGATACCATTGGAAGATGAGAATTCCGAGGCACAGATAGGTTAAGGAACTTGTCCAGTGTCATAAACATAGGAAGTGTCTGAGGTGGGATTCAAACCGGGGCAGCCTGGTCCGAAGTCTGTACTCACCGCTGCTACACTATATATGCCGCTCTCAATGTGTCTACACGCTTCTCTTCCGTTACACTGCAGGCTCCTTGGAAAGGACAGGGGTATGTGACTTTGTATTCCTGCTGCCCATCCTAGTGTTTGCTCAAGCACAGGTGTTCAGTGAATGTGTGCAGACTGAATGAAATTTATTGGATAATTTTCAGAGCCCAAATCAAAGCTCATTAAATTTTATGGATATGAATGTATGGGAGAGATCCAGCTAGGTTCTTTATTTTGAAGATGAAAAGTTAAGTGATTTGCCTGGGACCAGCTGGTGGTAGCAAAACCAGAAGTGAGACCTAGGTCTCCTGACTAGTAAATCATTAAAAGAAGCAAAATCATAAAGGGATTGGATTAACAATTGCTGATATTTTTTCCTTTTTAAAGTCGTCCTTTTTTCTAGTCACGGGATGGTGACAATTAAGGGAGCGAGAAAACTGTCCTGTCCATAGCAGAGAGGGTAAGGACCCTAGGGTTGGCTTTGGGCTTCTTTTGCGCCCCGGATATCCTTATATGGCAACATGTGGCAACTACAAAGTGTCTACTTACCAACATGATCACTTACAATATTGCCTGATTCCCTCAAGTTATCTTTCTCTCATAGCGCTTGAGCTGCTGCCGCTGCTGCCGCTGCTGCTAAGTCGCTTCAGTCGTGTCCAACCTGCAAACTAGAGCCTCAGCCCCATTTCAGACTCCAAAACAAACAGGATATACTTAAAGAGTCCTAATTCCATATTCAGATGGCTTCAGTCAATATGTATGTCGAGTCCTTTTCTAACCTGGTTCTTTATTTTGAGACCAAACCCTCACATATAACCCAATTCTGATTGGACTCTTGTTCTTTCCTTATTGGGCCTAAGATACAGACTGGATAATCGGCTTCTGCAAAATGCAGGACAAGAAACCCCTGGCTCACATTCTCCCACTGCCCACCCCTCCACATCAGCAGACATCACTAATTATCGCGGAAGCTCTTCTTCCCAAGCCTGGAGGCGGCTTCAGGATCCTCCTCTAGGAAGCCCCTGCTCTTAAGAGGAAACCTAATCGCCACAAGCTTTATTCCTTTAAGGATCTGTCATTTGCTTCATTCTGGTTTCTCTCCCCTGAAGGAACAGGGGTTCTATCGTTCCGCGGGTCTTGCTGCCTGTCAGATGACATTCCCGATGTGGAGCACCACCAGCATTCCCGAGATCCATCTCTGCAGAAGACACAGACTCCACCCTTCCCTGAAGGAGTGGTTTAGCAGAGATCATCTGGGGTCAAAGCCAGAGGAGAACGTATACCTCACTCAGAATTCAATGAAAGTTAGAGATGTGTATGCAGTACAGGAAGGATAAAAAGAAAAATGCATTAATAAGGCCAGAGGAAGAAGCTGAGGAAACCCCAAAGCAGAAATTGGCAGTAGCATAGATCCCTGGGTCGGGAAGATCCTCTGGAATAGGAAATGGCAACCCACTCCAGTATTCTTCCCTGGGAAATCCCATGGACAGAGGAACCTGGTGGGCTACAGTCCATGGGGTCACAAGGAGTTGGACAGGACTGAATGACTAACACTTTTTTCCACTATACAGACAAAGGGAATTGGAAAGCAGAGGAGACAAGACTATGATGTAACAGATCAAGTAAGTGGATGTGTGGTGAGTGGAAGAGAGTTACATAATCCATCACATTTCAGTTCAAGTCAAATTTACTATTTGGTAACAATAACAGTAATAACTCTCATAACTAGACTTTCTGGGCTCAGCTCTCATTAGAGGCTTAAATTTTTTGTTTTCTTTTGAAATACTATGAGGTATGTCTAAATACACACATATTATATACATATTAATTTCTGCATTTTCATTTACAATAAGAAAAGATCAGTCCCATTTAAAACCCTAGCTGAAAGCCCACAGGACCTTAGGTAGCCATCTGGAAAGGGAAATACAAATGTAACAAGAAATGAAAGACTAAAAATCCTCTGTTGATCCTCCTCTCTCAGTAAAGTTCAGCAAGTCTTTCTGTGTATGCGTGTGTGTGCTCATTCATGTCTGACTCTTTGTGACCCCATGGACTATAGCCCCCCAGGCTCCTCTGCCCATGGGACTTCCCAGGCAAGAATACTGGAGTGGGTTGCCATTCCCTTCTCCAGGGGATCTTCCTGATCCTGGGATCGAACCTGGGTCTTCTGCATCAGCAGGCGGATTCTTTACCACTGAGCCACCTGGGAAGCCCCCAGCAACTCTCTACTGGTATTAAGGATGTGTTGAGCCCTAAATTGGATGCTGGGAAGGATACAACATTGAAAAAGTGACCCAAGTCCTTTAGAAGATTATCTTCTTAGGGATACTGACTGTATAGAAATACAATAGTTTATTTTTTTAAAATCTGACTCATAATGGATATGTGGTGTGGGTGAGAGGTAAACCTCTGTTGTCTTAAATTACTGATATGTAGCTGTTGCCTGTCACACAGCAACCCTAACTCAGTGATTCTCAGAGTGGGGGTGGGGTGGTCCAGACCTGTGGCATCTGCATCACCTAAGCATCTGTTAGAAATGCTGGTTCTCAGGCCCCACTCCATACACACTGAACCAGAAATTCTGGAGGCAGAGCCCAGAGACCTGTGTCGTAACAAGCACTCCAGGTGATTCTCCTGTGTTAAAGTTTGAGAAACTCCAGCTACAATGATCTTTGCCATGGATATGCCACATTTCCCCTTCTTCATCCTCCCACAGTGTAAGACCTGGTCATGCAACCTTATGTACCCCCGCGGAATGGAATTAGGAATGAAGCCAACCTGCCCAAGTTCCAAACTAATAGTTCCCTTTACAAAAGTTTAGACTCAAATATTTAAGCCATTTCAGTTCAGTTCAGTCGCTCAGTCATGTCCAACTCTTTGCAACCCCATGAATCGCAGCACACCAGGCCTCCCTGTCTATCACCAACTCCCGGAGTTCACTCAGACTGACGCCCACCGAGTCAGTGATGCCATCCAGCCATCTCGTCCTCTGTCGTCCCCTTCTCCTCCTGCCCCCAATCCCCCCCAGCATCAAAGTTTTTTCCAATTAGTCAACTCTTCACATGAGGTGGCCAAAGTACTGGAGTTTCAGCTTTAGCATCATTCCTTCCAAAGAAATCCCAGGGCCGATCTCCTTCAGAATGGACTGGTTGGATCTCCTTACAGTCCAAGGGACTCTCAAGCCAGAGGCCTTGTTTAAAAATGGCATCTGCTCAATTCCAAGAACACAGGTGACCACAGTTACTGATAATTTCCTATGTTTTTAGTTGATCCACCATCTCCTAATGCCTCCACCTTTGCAAAAAAAACCCATTAAGAAGACAAAATTATCATTCTCAAATTACAGGGGAAAACACAGAGGCTAAGAGGAGAGAAGCAACTTTCCTAAGACCCCACAGTATGTGAAGAGTAGAGTCAAATTTGAACCCAAATCTGTCTGACCCCAGAGCCTGTGCACTTTCTCACTCACCTTTGTTAAAGAAATGAGCTGTTTTCTGGGAGTGCATCATTTCACCATTATGCCTTCAACAGTTTTTTTTTTTTTTTTTTGAAAAATGAGAGATTTTACTACTTACTTACCACCCACTTGCCTATAAACTGGAATAAATTGAAGTATGTAAAAGTGTTAGAGAACTAAGGATGAAAAGTGTTATAAATAGTATGATTACAAGAAGCAGTAAACTAGCTAAAGAATGTAAGGTGCAAGTTGAAACATAAACTGAAATTATGCCTCATAAATATAAAAGAACCCATGGCATTTGGTTCTTTGAATTCTAATAGTAAAATGCTTAGCTTAAATTTTACATTAACAGGGCACCCAAATAGCCACTTCAGAAAGACATAATTTGAGAAGGACAATCATCAGGAATATCTTTTAAATAGTGGCTAATCTGATATGTAACTTGAACGTTTTTTAGAAAAAATTCTAGTAATGAAATTTAACAGCTTACTAAATACCAGAGACAGTTTCTATGGTCTTTCAGGTCAGGTCAGGTCAGGTCAGTCGCTCAGTCGTGTCCAACTCTTTGCGACCCCATGAATTGCAGCATGCCAGGCCTCCCTGTCCATCACCAACTCCTGAAGTTCACTCAGACTCTCGCTCATCGAGTCAGTGAGGCCATCCAGCCATCTCATCCTCTGTCGTCCCCTTCTCCTCCTGACCCCAATCCCTCCCAGCATCAGAGTCTTTTCCAATGAGTCAGCTCTTCACATGAAGTGGCCAAAGTACCAGAGCTTCAGCTTCAGCATCATTCCTCCCAAAGAAATCCCAGGGCTGATCTCCTTCAGAATGGACTGGTTGGATCTCCTTGCAGTCCAAGGGACTCTCAAGAGCCTTTTCCAACACCACAGTTCAAAAGCATCGATTCTTCGGCGCTCAGTCTTCTTCACAGTCCAACTCTCGCATCCATACATGACCACTGGAAAAACCATAGCCTTGACTAGACGGACCTTAGTCGGCAAAGTAATATCTCTGCTTTTGAATATGCTATCTTTATATGAATTATTTTACTCTTCACGACAATCCTATGAAGTACCTCATACTGACATCCTCTATTTTAGAAAAAAGGAACCCTTCTACACTGTTGGAATATAAATTGTTGCAGCCACTGGGGAAAGCAGTATGGAAGTTCCTTAAAAAGAATTAAAAACAGAGCTACCACATGACCCTGTAATCCCACTCCTGGGCATATATCTGGAGAAAATCATAATTCGAAGAGACACATGTACCCCAACATTCACTGCAGCGCTATTCACAATGGCCAAGACATGGAAGCAACCTAAATGTCCATCTACAGAGGAATGGATAAAGACGTAGTATATTTATATAGTGGAATATTATTCAGCCATAAGAAACAATGAAATAATGCCATTTGCAGAAACATGAGGGACCCAGAGATAATCATACTGAGTGAAGCAAGTCAGACAAAGTGTCATATGATATCAGTTATATGTGGAGTCCCCTCAAAATTATACAAATGAACTTATATACAAAATAGAAATAAACCCACAGACACAGAAAACAAACTTATGATTACCCAGGGGGAAAGAAGGGGGTGTGATAAATCAGGAGTTTGGGATTAACAGATACACACTACTGTATATAAAATAGATAACCAACAAGGACCTACTGTTTAACACAGGGAAATTTACTCAATATTCTATAACAACCTATATGGAAAAAGAATCTGAAAAAAAATAGATACATACACATTCAGTTCAGTTCAGTCGCTCAGTCGTGTCCGCCTCTACGCGACCCCATGAATCGCAGCACACCAGGCCTCCCTGTCCATCACCAACTCCCGGAGTTCACTCAGACTCACGCCCATCGAGTCAGTGATGCCATCCAGCCATCTCATCCTCGGTCGTCCCCTTCTCCTCCTGCCCCCAATCCCTCCCAGCATCACAGTCTTTTCCATTGAGTCAGCTCTTGGCATGAGGTGGCCAAAATAATGGAGCTTCAGCTTTAGCATCATTCCTTCCAAAGAAATCTCAGGGCTTATCTCCTTCAGAATGGACTGGTTGGATCTCCTTGCAGTCCAAGGGACTCTCAAGAGTCTTCTCCAACACCACAGTTCAAAAGCATCAATTCTTTGATGCTCAGCTTTCTTCACACACACACACACACACACACACACACATATATATATATATAAGTGAATCACTCTGTTGAACACCTGAAACTAACACAACATTGTAAATCAATTGTACCCCAATAAAAGTAAATAAATATATAAAATGAGACAAATTAAAAAAAAAGATTTTAGGCAATCTGACTCCACAATGTATGTGTTAACTGCAATGTTATTTACTAGTAGTTTTATGTTAATAAATCACTATTTTTAAAATCTCTTCCTCTTTTCCCATTACCTTGTTCTTTTGTCTTTTTTTTTACTGTCATTATTTCTGACTGGGGGGCTTCTCTGATGGCTCAAGTGGTAAAGAATCCTGCAATGCAGGAGACACAGATTTGATCCCTGAGTACAAAGATCCCCAGGGAGAGGAGATGGCAACCCACTCCAGCATTCTTGCCTGGGGAATCCCACAGACAGAGGAGCCTGGTGGGCTACGATCCGTTGGGTCGAAAAGAGTCAGGCATGACTGAGCATGCACACGTACGTCTCTGGCTGGGCTCATGACTCAGAACTCCAGCAGCAAGTCAATGACAACTGCAATAAACTACAACAGAACAAAACACCACCACAATGACCACAGTGACCACAGCCTTTGTAGTCTTCTAAAGGGAGCCATCTAGACAAGGATGTTCTTTAAGCAGGTTCTTGTCAAGGAACCTCAGAAGAAGCAGGGAGCACTTTGCCTTGACACATAGTCTAACAAAAGGAATACTGGGTACATATATAGACAGCAATTCTTTGTACTCAGCGATAACCTTGCTCTTCTCAACCTCATGTGCTTCCTTCCTCTGGCAAGTTTCACTCAGTCTCTCTTATCTAAAAACTCTGCCCCAAATTGATACCTGCCAGACAACTTTCTCAATGGAATCCCATTTAATTTTCAGTTCAGTTCAGTCCAGTCGCTCAGTCGTGTCCGACTCTTTGTGACCCCATGAATCGCAGCACACCAGGCCTCCCTGTCCATCACCAACTCCCAGAGTTCACTTGGACTCATGCCCATTGAGTCAGTGATGCCATCCAGCCATCTCATCCTCTGTCGTCCCCTTCTCCTCCTGCCCCCAATCCTTCCCAGCCCTTTCCAATGAGTCAACACTTCGCATGAGGTGGCCAAAGTACTGGAGCTTCAGCTTTAGCATCATTCCTTCCAAAGAAATCCCAGGGCCGATCTAGCCTTGGTCAAATTCTTAAAAATCAACCAAGTTAATTCCATGAAGCCCTGAGAACAAGAAATGTGCCCAGCGTAACTCAGTGGGCTAGTGCACAGCACGGCTCTGAACCCTAGACCTGCCCCTGGGGTCTGGCTTCAGGGAAATGCCCCTGAATCAGAACAGGACTTGGGAACATGGGTTCTGCTCTCCAAATACTGCCAGTCCCAGTTTTACCACAGTTTTACTAGATCTGTGACCTTGAGAATCATTTAATCAGATATTACTATCAGAAAGAGATTTGTAGTTACTTGCAAAGGGTATAAGACTATACTTTAGAAAAGCCCAATACATCCAGTAAAAAGCTATTTACATTAAAAGATAATCTTTTATCTCTCTTATGCATGATAAACATGCAAAAATGGACATTTCTGTACCAATAATAACCAATTACAATGTTTAACTTATTTTTCAAATATTTACCAAAAATACAAAATACAGATTTAGGAAGTGATATACTTTTCTGGTGGCTCAATGGTTAAAGAATCCACCTGGGACTCCAAGCTCAAGAGAGAAGAAATCCAGCTTCACACACCAGAACTCCAAAGCAAGCCTTCCTAACCAAGAAACCTTGACAAGCCACTGACACAACCCCGCCTATAGGGAGGAAATTACATAATAAAGAGAACTCCACAAATTCCCAGAATATAGAAAGGCCACANAATCAGAAATCTTCCAGCAAACAAAAGCCCAGGTCCAGATGGCTTCACAGCTGAATTCTACCAAAAAAAAAAAAAAAAAAAAAACCACCTGGAATGCAGGAGATGTAAGAGACACAGGTTCGATCCCTGGATCGGGAAGATGCCCTGGAGGAGGGCATGGCAACCCACTCCAGCATCGTTTTTGGGAGAATCCCATGGACAGAGGAGCCTAGCAGGCTACAGTCCATGGGGTTGCAAAGAGCTGGACACGGCTGAAGCAACTGAGCACAACTGACATCCATTACCAATAGTTTAAGAAATAATTTAGTTGGTTTAGTAGAAGGAGAAATATTTCTACTACCAAAACAAAGTGTGTGTGTATATATATATATCTTTAACGTAATCCCAATCAAAAGCCCGATAAGATTTTTACTAGAATTCTGCAAAATTAAAATAAAACTCATCTGTAAAAACAAATGGGTCAAACTATAAAATTTTGAAAGAGATGAGCAAGGATAAAAGACTATTTTATCAAATAGTAAAATATAGTATGAAGCAAAAATCCAAAGAGTGTGTTAGTCTTAATACAAAACTAGACATAACACCAATGGGTCTATATAGGAAATTTGTTACGTATACAAATGTAACATATGATATGGAAATTTAAAATGCTTTTATAAATGGTATTGTACTATCTCATTAGAAATTGAGGGAGATAAATAAACTTAAGTCTATACCTCATACAAAATCCAAATAAGTTCCAAATGCTGTTAAGAATTAAAGGAAACATAAAACAAAAACTAGTAAAAAGATCTAACAATCAAATACTAAGAGGAAAAATAACTTCATACATTTGAAAATAGATAAAATTTCCCCATACAAAGACAGCTTTCCTTTAAAAAAAATTTAAATTATAAACATTAAAATAAAAAAGCATTTGGATTCCTCAAAAAAATAAAATAAAAAAGCATATGGATTAAGAATTTCAATAAAAATGGCAAATGATGATTTTTATATCATCTTGACAATATAAAAAGTCTGCTCAAATCAATTTTTGAATGATGTCAAAATAAACTAAAATAAATTATGTAAAGAGTTTCCACACATAGACAAGAAAATAAGATGCTAATAAATAATTAGGCAAGGGATAAAACACAGACAATTCATACAAAGAAGAAATACAATTAATAAACAAGCCTCTGGAAGAAATAGTAACATCGCTCTTAATCAAAGAAATGCGAATTAAGGCAACATTGGGACACTCTTTTCTAACTGTAAGATTAACAAACATTGTCTTTCAATAAAAATACTCGGTGTCAGTGAGATCATAATGAAATCAATCACACACTCATATTTTTGGTATCAAAGCAGAGGTACACAAGCATTTGAGTCACAAAATAGCAAATCACTTATGTTAAAAAAAGAAGAAAAAACTTTTTAAAGCAGGAAAACTACAAGCACAACAGTGTTTACAGCAGTGCTATATTTTTTATTAAAAATTCCGACAATTATCTAAATGTCTTGGCACGCACTTGCTCTAGGAAGCTTTGCCATCCTGCCTGCCCTGCTGCTTCCCAGTCTTCAGGCTTCAGTCTCTCCCGAGCATCCCTATCATGGATATGTCCCCAGCCTTGGGCATGGGACCTGGCACATAGTAGGGGTTTAGTAATTACTGACTGAATGAATGAATAAGTGAGTGAATCCATGTTAAACAGTAGCAGATTGTATTAGTATGGCTCTTGATGAAATATGGAGCTCTTAATTTGCTAATTATGAAGATTATGTTGCAACTCAGAAAATGCTTCGGGTTAGCAGTGCCAAGTGGGGAAAAGAAACAGAATACATAATGGCACATATATTATGATTGTAACTAGATAGTAGTTGTAGGCACATGGACAAACCCTGGTGGATATGTAAATCCAATAATGTTTTTCTCTTGTTGGAGCCATAGTATTATGGATATTTGTCTTTTTCTTTTTAAAAAAAAAAAAAAGCATATTATTTTTTCTCTTTTTACAACTATTAAAAGGCGGGAGGTGGGGGTGGACTTCACAAGCCATGAGTTAGGATATCTGGCTGCCAGTCCTGACTCTGCTATTTAATAGCTTCGTGACCTTGGACAACCTGTTGGAACTCTTTGAGCCTCAGTTTCCTCATCTATTAAATGAGGAAAATAGCTACCTCTCAGAGCTGTTGTGAGGTGTAAATAGCCTAATGCATGTGAAAGGATTTCATAAACTATGACAAGCTATATAAATGAGATGCCATTATTATTAAAGCAGCCTTTGTCTCCTAAGAGAAATGGTCTTTTTTCTTCCAAATTGTTTACATTTAGTCATTTACATATGATGCACAAAAAATTCCTAAGTTACTGAAATACACAACATCACAAACTAATATTAGACAAACCCTAAAGGCGCATTAGGCAGTAGTGGATTTCCCACTGGGGAAGCAGAAGGACCCATGAGGTGCTGGAGGCCAACGGGAAATGAACCCAAAGGGAAACGGATTCTCCACGTAATCAAATAAGGAAAGTCACAGAAAAAATCTAAAACCAACTTTTCAACATTAATTATTTAATTTTCAAAAAAACCCGTTCCTGTCCCTAGTTAGCCAGTCCTCTTCCTTCCAGATGGTGACTCTTGTTTTATTCTGCGTTCTGCTAGGATACTTTGTGCACATGTAAGTGAGCATGAACGTGTTACTTTTTTCCTTTGAGAGAAATTTAACTATACGTCTTGGTGCTTTTTACGTATTGGTACATAGAGAATTTCCTTATTTCTTTTGCAGCTGTGCTCTGCGTCATTCATTGAATGGATGTGCCTTTATTCATTTATTTTATCAGGTCCCTTTTGAAAGAATATCTGGGTTGTTTCCAATCATTTTCTCTGGCCTCTGAGAAAGGAAGTCTTCATTCTGCCTTAATGCCTTAAGTGGTGACAATAAGGCAGCTAGAGATCAAGTCCAGAGCGAGCCCAGCCCAGAGACAACCCTGCTCGCTCCTCTTCTGAACAAGCAGACAGACTTTTGGAATCTTCGCAGTTATTTTTCTTGCCATCATTCAAAATCACATAGTTGCGAGGACCTACTTCAGTTAGCCCTTTTCTTAAAAGACAGTATAATGCTATATGGAAGAGTCTAAAACCAGACTACCTGGGTCCAAGAACTGGCTCTTCCCACTTACTATTCAAATTCTGTCTCAAAATGGGGATAATAATAGTAAACACCTCACAGGGTTTTATAAGGCTTAAGTGAGCTATGTAGGTATCAGTGGCTCTTATATTGTCCACATCTTTCAAGGGGTATTTAGGAAGGAGCAGCCAAAACAATAAAAGGTGTCTTTATCTCAAGGAATAAATCCTAAATCAGTGGTTCTCAAAATGTGGTCTGTGGACCAACCATGCCACCTGGAAACTTGCGAGAAATGCAAACCTGCTGAATCAGAATCCCCGAGGGTGGGAGGGACAACCCAGAAATCTGGTTTTTAACAAGTCCTCTAGGTAATTCTGCTATACACTATGGTTTAAGAACTATTGTTCTAAAATGTAGAGTTTGGCAGAGGAGGGTGGTTTTAAAACATACTCAGATCATGGAATGCCTGAAAATCATGTTCTTTATGGGACATCATGAGTTGGTGAGACAGAATTTCATGCATTTTACTACTGGAAAAATATGCCTATATTATTTGTATGAAGTTTTGTGTATCTCAAAAAAATACAGGAAATATATTGTTTTCTTTTAGATGACATTTCCAAAGTTTTCTCTCTGCATCTGTTGGCTACTAACAGTTCAGTAGCATNTTTATGGGACATCATGAGTTGGTGAGACAGAATTTCATGCATTTTACTACTGGAAAAATATGCCTATATTATTTGTATGAAGTTTTGTGTATCTCAAAAAAATACAGGAAATATATTGTTTTCTTTTAGATGACATTTCCAAAGTTTTCTCTCTGCATCTGTTGGCTACTAACAGTTCAGTAGCATCGACAGATCAAATAGTAGCAGGTGTCCGTTAATTAAAAATATGGAGGTGAGAAATTCAAAATGGAAAAATTCTAACTCTTAAACTTAATGCTATAATTACAAAATGGGACTGAACCACTATGATTTAACTTTAGCCTTGTTTTCATTTGTTTATTCACTCAGTGTTTACTGAGCACTGCCTACATTGTCAAAGCTTTCCTGAGCTCTTGGGATTTTAGTGAATAAGACCGGCCCAAGAAAGATATTATCTATCCGTTGATCTATCTTCAGGCAATCGCAGCCTGACTTGTACTATACCCATGCTTCCAAGCCATCGCGCAGAGTTTTCAGAGAGAAACAAGCCATCATGGTCCCTGTCCTCCCTGGAACCAGCATGGTGCTTTCTCCACTGAAGAAATTCTACTATCCTGTACTGTAAGCAAAGGATGTCAAGTAGGTCTGAAGTTAATGTCAGCCAGTTGAAGGGGCCTCTCTGGAGCATTATTTTGAGAAAGATTCTGAAAAAATATTCTGACTGGGCAGGAAAGAGTGCTGGACACAAGAAAGAAGAGAATAACAACATAAGGGTTTTTATTTGCAAACCACTAAGAGTATAGCCTTCCTATTCTTTTAGGAAATAGCCTCCCATTTTCCAAAGGAAAAGCAAAGCTATTTCCCAGCATCTCTTGGATGATAAAATCATACCTTTTGCCTTGTGTCCCTCTGAGGCTCCTGGTATTGCTGGCATCCTTTTCTCTTGTGCTTTCCTTCTCTAAGAGCTTTCGGGAATGGCCTGGTCAAGTTCAGAGCCAGTGAACAGTGCTTCCCTGATGTCAAATGTATTAGCATAAGACATAAAGAACAGACTTATGGCCACGGTGGGGTTGAGGGTAAGAAGGAGAGGGTGGGACGAGTGGAGAGAGCAGCATGGAAACACATACGCTAACATATGTAAAACAGATCACCAGTGGGGATTTGCTGTGTGACGCAGGGATCTCACACCTAGGCTCTGTGACGACCTAGAGAGGTGGCGCAGGGTGGATCACCAGTGGGGATTTGCTGTGTGACGCAGGGATCTCACACCTAGGCTCTGTGATGACCTAGAGAGGTGGCGCAGGGTGGGAGGGGGGAGAGAGGCTCACAAAAAGGGAGGGGACATCTGTATACCTATGGCTGATCCATGTTGATGTATGGCAGAAACCAATACAATATTGTCATTATCCTTCAATGAAAAATAAATAAAAATTTAAAAGCATATTAGCATGGAATGATTTTCTCTGTAGTGTCTGGGCTGAGGCCCCAGTGCCCATCCCTGCTGTTCCCTTCCCTTGGCTTCAGGACACTTGGCTTGCTCCTAAGTGTGAAACAGCAGGGTTTGTTTCTTTGAATGAGAGAGCACACCCTTTCCCCTTTGCTACTTGGTTGGCATTACACGGATGTGAACAAATGGTCCTTCCCTTCCACCTCCATGTCAACCAACCCCTTGGAATAAACATAAAGAAGATTCCCACCCCATGGAAGAGAACACAAGAAGACAAAATGGGCATTAGGGTCAAGAATCACCTGGTTGGGCTGGATCTCCATTTGCTCTACAATTAAAAAAGGTGTGTGTGGCGTTTCTACCTTACTCTTTATTTGCTTACATGCCTCTCTGACAAGGAAATCATGAATCCCTATTTAGGGTTCATTAGGCTCAGAGCTCTGGGGAAGTCTGAACCGGACCAATCTGCTCATGTGGTCAGCTAGAGCTATAACGTGGAATGTGCTGCAGAAAATCCATGCCATGCTTTAAATGACAAAAACCCTGGCACTCCAAAGATTTTTATTTTCCAGCCCATTTCCTTCAAGAAAAACCAATATGGAAACATTCCCAGAATATCTTTCAATTAGTTCTATTGAGAACAAATAGAGATTCTATTTATCCTGATTTGCTGAAGATATTAGAAATGATGTTTCTCTCCCTCCCCCTCAAATGTTATTTTTTTCTCTTCTTTCCTTATATCTTGTCTTTTTATTCACATTCAAAGAAGTTCACCATATTTGCTCATCACCTGATTATTTTCTGGTATTACTTCGATTTCTTTTTCTTGGTCTTCCTTTTCTAAACATTTATATTTTCTTAATGAGTTTCTTTAAGTATCTCAAACATAGTGTTTTGACCTCTTGCTTTATTATTATTATTTTTATTATTTTTGTACTCATCAAAAAGTGCATGTATGTTCTGGAACTATTTAATTCTAAACCCCACCACAAAATGATGCGTTATGATGTTTAAAGTTGTAAACTGGGAATCACATCAATGTGTTCCATAGATAAACTAACTGTAAAAACTTATTAGATCTCCACCCAGTTGAATCTAATTTTATATCACTGTGACATCTGATTAAAATGTGGCTAACTCTCAGCTAACCCTAATAATGGACAAGAAGAGTACTGTTAAATTAAATCACAGATTACTGTTTCTATGTTTCTATAATAATATCAATCTCCCCCTCATCAGAATGCAGAAGTGACACTAAAGGGGAATACTGACAGGTTTATTTTTTGTTGTTTTTCGTCCTATCTTCTTTTGGAAAACAATGGGCCAAGACAAGAGGAAAAAGAGTATAGGGTGAACACCATGAAAGTGCCATGAACCATCGCTAGAGCGTAAACAAAAATGGCTTTTGTTGGACCTTCAAGATTGTGGATATAATACGCCATGTCCATTCACTGGCTTTAGGCACAGTTTTTATGGCCAGTCATAAAATGGAAAGTAAAGGTTCATTGTGAAACAGTTGGCACATATTTAACAAAGGTAAGACAAGCTGGCACCACTATAATTTATACCCATTAGCATGGGGTTCAGTGGTCATCCTATGGTAGAGGGCACAGCTAATAAAGAACTTCAAAAGAAGAGAGAACAAATTATGAAATATAGATTTGTATAAACAGTTTGCATCTTCAATGATGGTGAAACTAAATTTAACTTGCAATGGCTAGCAAATTTCACTATTAGTTCATATAAATAACCCAGCAAATCTATAAATGGATAAAGATTTCACACAAGTTTTGCCATAAAAAAGACCCAGTTATAATATCCAAGATCTATACTATTTTACTTTCAAAAGAGTTGAAATGATAGCTTTTGAAAGCACTTAAGAAAGGTTATCTGTCAAACTACACTTATAAAGATTTTCTTTGTGAAGACAGTGACTGACCGGATCCCTTTGCCTTGTAATAATAACCACCCCCTAGTTCTAAAAATGGGAAACAATTGACTCCTTGACCCTTACTTTTACAGGTAAAGCAATTCCATCTCTATTAGCCCATTTTCCGTATCCATGGTTATCTGGTTATTTTTCTCTGGATCTTTTCACCATTCCCACTTGTCTCTCAAAATCAGACAGTCGGTTAGGTCTCAGTGAAGTTTCCTTCAACCCCCTCAAGAAGCATTTCCACTTCTTCTAACTCTTGTGTGCTTTTCTTTAGTTTGGGCAATTCCATCAAAAACATAACCAGGCATTTCTGAATTCCTAAGAGAAAAGATCTGAACACAAAGATGAAAACTAAACCTCCGAAACCATAAGAGCACTAATCTCCTTATTAAGAGTATGGCGGGCCTGCAAAACCACACGAGCTCCTCTGGAGAACGTGTTCTTTACCTGAGAACTAACAGCTCAGCTGCAGGACAGGCTCTCTGCTCATCTTAGGTCTTGCCATAAGAGCTTATACTGTGATCCACAATATAGGAGAGGAATGAGCAGAATGCCATGATGGAGATACTTAAATCAGCTGCTTTTTCGTGCAATAAAGCAAGAAAGTTGGTAAGTCCAGCTCTTTCTGAGACCCCAGAGATCAAAAAGAATTTGGTGAAGGGCAATGATTTGAAGAGCAATTACTATGGTAGTCTTTACCAGAAATTTTGTGAAATGTAAGCTTGGCACACTTATTTCTGTCATTCTTTTTCATATTTCAAATGCTAAGGTAATCCCCTGAAAAATATCAATCTGATAATTAAAACCTGAATGGGCCGATGTGTTGCATCAGACTGCACCATGGAGCAAACTGAAGGTCCATCTCAACACTACTAGTATCACAATGGTCACACCAATCACACCCCTCACAAGTTATGGAACAAATAAACACAACTGTGAATGCGTGGCAGTCAAACTGAAACAGCGACTCCTCTATTTAACTAGAGGGGCTGAAAGGAGTGCTGTAAATCCAAGATTCGTAAGCCCCTGTCTGTTTCTTTATCACGTCCTTGTGTGCTTTACTGCTCAAATGTGGCCCCCGTATCTGCAGCATGGGGAGCGCTGGTGAACTGTGAGAAATGCAGAACCCCTGGCCCCACCTCAGGTTGATTAAATCCACACTTTGGCAACGTTGCCAAGTGATCTGTATGTTTATGAAAGTCTGAGGAACACTACTTTCATATGTGTGTGTGTATATATATATAGATATATGTGCCAACTACTAGATGTAAAATGATTTTGTCCTCTTAAGCTCCCTCACCAAGAAGTTAAAAACATTAGTTTAACAAAAATATAGCAATCACAACTCTCCTGTAAAGCCACTGGCAAAGCCTTTTGTCGTTAGATTCATAGGCAGGCCAGGGGAAAAACAGTTAAAAGACAGCTCTTGGCAAAACATCAAATACTCCCTTCCATGTCTTACCTTGTCTAGTGAGGAATCTCCCTAGAACTGACTTCTTTATTTCACACACTTTTCTACCATTCCAAGCCTAGAAAAACTTCAAAGGAGGACCAGGTGCTCTAAAATTAACAGCTGTTTATTATTTTAATTAATTTTCTCCAAGATTTTAGTTTCCTAGCAGTCCTGAGATGATTCTGAACACAACTGGAAGACCAAGCAGGCTATGAGCATATTCACCCAAGGGTCAACACGACTCTACAACTCACAGCAAGGGGACTTGGAAAAGTAGGGGGAGGGGGAAAGGTTTTGTCACACAAAGTACTTGGAACCTTCTTTCACTTATTCAAATGAACACAACAATAGATCTAACTTGAGGTAAATTATAATACCTTTCTTTGAAATGCTACATGGCTTCCAAACCAGGCTGCAGTTTAGTTTTCCATGATGTCAGAACTTCATGGATAGAACATTTTAGGAACAGAAGCATGAGTTCTGATGGAAAAGAGACATATATCTATAGACGAGATTTCAAAGGATATGGAAAACAATTTCTCACACTTTTAGCTTATTTTCTTTGGAGACAAAACAGCAGCTGGTAGAAATTCTTGCTCATTCCCCAAACTATCCCTTTCAAGAAAGTACTTATATATTTTCAGGTACCTTAAGGAATCATTTGTACATGGGCTCTTAAATTTCCCCTTCCTTGTTTTCTCTGCCTAGCATATATTGTGTCTCAGTATCTGCACAGAACAGTCTGAAGACAAGTACTGTACAGGATTCCTTAGAGTGGTGCTTCCTAAAAAGTGGACCAGAGGTCACCTGCATCACAATCAACTGGAGTTGTTACAATGCAACTCATGAGCCTCAGTGCAATCCATGAGCCTCCGGATCTACTAAGTCAGGATCCATAGAAGTTAGGTCTTGGAACCTACATTTTAAAACAAGCTCCTAAGTGATGTTACCTACATATCACTGCTTACAGTTGAAAATCAGCTGAGTTTTGGATTATGAGAGCATCCCAGCCTATACAGTATTCCATAACTATCTCCAGCAAGTAGGGAGGGGTACGAATGAGCCTGAAGTGTCTTACCATCTTGGGAATTACAAGCAGCCTGGGTGCTAGGGGAAAAACAAGATGTATCAGTGGATATATGT
Organism: Neotragus moschatus; assembly: GCA_006410615.1. Taxonomy (NCBI): domain Eukaryota; kingdom Metazoa; phylum Chordata; class Mammalia; order Artiodactyla; family Bovidae; genus Neotragus; species Neotragus moschatus. The sequence goes on from SJYA01000916.1 coordinate 86,038, forward strand.
GCTGGTGATTGAAATGAAGGAATGACATCCAGCCCAGGTCCTATCCATCCTGTGAAAAGACATTTCCACGACCAACCACAGCACCCAGCAAGTTCTCTTGAACTTTGGGAACAATCGCTATCAGGAAGAAGTGAGAGGTCAGCTAGATGGTTTGTATTGTAGAAACCCCTAAAGTAACACACAGCACTTCAATTATGTACCTGTTGGTCCTTGCCTGAATTCACTTTGCAACTGATTTTCATATCTTGGGTTGTTTTAGAATTTGCAGGACCACCAGAATTAAGCTCCCATTTGTTAGCTTCTATGCAAGAAATGATTAGGTTTAAATTTTCCTTCTGGATCAGTAATAGACAATTCTCTAAATTGTCTATTCACAAATCTCTAAATTCACAGTGCTCTTGTCACATTATTTGTGTTTTTTGGTCTTTTCCAGGTAGAAAGGAAATATTTATTTGAATAGTAGAATAAGAAGGTGATCCAGAGAGGGCTTCCCTGATAGCTCAGTTGGTAAAGAATCTGCCTGCAGTGCAGGAGGCCCCGCTTTGATTCCTGGGTCGGGGAAGATCCCCTGGAGAAGGGCTAGGCTACACACTCCAGTATTCTTGGACTTCCCTTGTGGTTCAGTTGGTAAAGAGTCCACCTATAATGTGGGAGACCTGGGTTTGATCCCTGGGTTGGGAAGATCCCCTGGAGAAGGGAAAGACTATCCACTCCAGTATTGTGGCCAGAAGAATTCCATGGACTGTATAGCTCATGCGGTCACAAAGAGTCGGACACAACTAAGCGACTTTCACTTCACTTCCAGAAAGAGAACCATTACAACATTCAATGTTTGTAGGATAATATTAAGGCACATTTTAAATTAAACTCCCAAGATGACAAACGAATTAACTGGCACATATTTTAAACCACTCTTATAGTAAAAAAGTCTCTTTGAATTTTGTTTCTTATCAAGATAAGTTCACTCTTCCATTGAAATCAGCAATGATATAATAGATTTCTGATACGGTTTTTCCACCAACCCATACACCCAGCCCAGATTCATAAACCGTAATCTGGACATCTACAAATTATAATCAGTAGTCATTTCATGTTTCACTTAATGTGAGATTTCCTCTTTGAGGTCTTATATTTAAAAAATTACACAAGGAATTAAGTATCGCCACAAAGAAGTACTAGAGGAAGGTTATGTCTGGCCCATGAACCAAATGATTTCCATCCTTATGTAAAGTAGACAGCCCAAGGTGTATCACCAGGCTCCTAATAGATAACCATCAATTCTTTTTCCCTAAAACGACTGACTGCTGCCCTATATACTACTCCCAACTACCTATACTCAGAATGAAGTAAGGTTGGATTTGCATGACAGGAAGTGAACATATGATCTTTGAGTGACGTATGTAGCCACCCTCGCTTACATTTTAACCCTGCATTCCTTGGGTTCCCAACATTACTGATATGCAAGCAGAGATTTATGCTGGATACCTGTTCTCCACGCCCCCAGTTTCCATCATTCCACCGAGCTCCCTGTTCAGTGTCTGGCGTTTCTGGATCTGAAGTGGCCAGATAATTGGGCTGATCCATATAGGGTGCTTTAACACAATTTGGTGTGTTCAAGTGACAAAAGGGTAAACAGTGTGAGACAGCAAGTCAAAAGGTGAGGAAGATGTCTTTTTTTAAGGTAAGCTTTGTGAAGCATACAAGCGCCAGCAGGTAGGAGTGAAGATGTGTGCCTGAGCTTTCATAAAGCTACATGGAGACAAAGCAACTGTTTATTCCCAGTTCATATTGCTCCCAGCAAAGGTGTACAGCTCTCACTGGTCATCAGTTTATGAAGTTACTAAGGGCTTGTTTGCCCTTAATATCCTAGAGGACTGGTAGGAAATAAAGTCAAAGACTATCACAATTTCCTTAATAGAGAACTTTTCAAATAAGTTGAACGATTGTCAAGGGTTGTAATAATTCCACTCTGAGCCTAGATTAAAATTCAGAAGATAGACAAACCTGGAAAGACAGCATAGCGTGTGTCCTCTGGACCCAGACCTCATCAAACAGGATCTCCCACCATCCTTACAAGAATCCTACAGACTTTTCTTATACCCATTTTACAGATGAGGAAATAGGTCATTTGGCTAACTTCACATGCTTGGAAAATATCAGAGGCAGGAATTGAACACATACCTTCTTTCTTCAAAACCCATGCATCTAAGCTCTAAGTCTAGTGTTGTACAAAGTATGGTATGCACACACTCCTTTGGGTGGTACCTGGGAGAAAGCTTCACTTGTGCAGTAGTTCTCAAACTTGACTCTGAGTGAGAATCATCGTGAAGCTCATTAAAATGCAGAACCCCACAGCCTCCCCGAGGGTTGACTTTCGAGCCAGCACCACATAGGTGATTCTGCAGCGTGTGTTCTGACAGTCTCACTCTGAGAAACTCACCAGAGATAGAAATATTAACACTACAAAACCATTTCACAAACTTTTTAAAGTCTTCCTTTTAAAATAAACTTAAGTACAAAGTTGGGGGTGTGGTATTTTAAATCCACATGTCATTTCTTTTTTAATTTTTTAGTTTGTTTTGCTTTACAATACTGTATTCGTTTTGCTATATATTGACAGGAATCAGCCATGAGTGTACATGAGCTCCCAATCCCAACTCCCCCTCCCCCCTCCCGCCCCACACCATCTCTCTGGATCATCCCCGTGCATCAGTCCCAAGCATCCTGCATCCTGCATCAAACCTAGACCGGCAATTCGTTTCACTTATGATATCATACATGTTACAATGCCACTCTCCCAAATCATCCCACCCTCTCCCTCTTCCNTTTTTTTTTTTGAATTTCACTTTATTAAAGAAATAAAACATTAAAGAAATTACTATAGAGGAGGATGGCAGATCTCTCAAAGATGATATTAAGGAGCTTGGTACTGTAAAGACTGATACCTGGAAAAACCCAGAGATTAAGACTGAAAAGAGAGGGACGTGCTTCTGTTGGCCTAGATCCAGGCGTAAACTGAAAAGCAGAGACTGTCTGGGAGCTCGGGGACCGTCTGCTGCTTCCATGGCCCAGTCCTACCATGGGCAGCATGGGGAAAAGGCCACAAGGAAGACCACCGGGATCCAGAGCGGGACCTTCTCTCCTGTTAACCGAGGGCACGCGCAGGAGGCGCCCTCCCCCACTGCCGTGCTCCAGTAGCCGGAGGGACACGGCAGCGTCCTCAGCTTCGGATACGTGTTCTCAACAGTTAGAGGCCAGAGACCACTTTGACGGTCAATAAAAGCTTTGCATCCTTTTCCCAGAAAAATGTTCACATACACACGTACAGAGGTATGTCGCCCTATTTCACAGGTTTCTCAGTTCATCCACAGACTCCAATGTTTAAGTACTCCTTTATGTCAAAATGAAGAGTTCGTTTCAGCTCAAGGCAATTCTGTTTGAATTCCACTTATCCTTCCTCTGAGTAAAACATTCTAAACAGGAGTTCTCACAGCTCCCAGCGGGGTGGAGCTGGGGAGGGGGTGTCAAGAGTTACAAGGGGACTCCCTGACTCCACAAAGAGGATTCAGACGTTCACACATTTTGGCACAATGCCAAAGGAGCTCAAAACTCAGAAATAGCTTTTTTTAAAAAAATGCACAGAGTCGGACACGACTGGGCGACTGAACCACCACCACAAAAACGCCTTTTTAAAAATACACTTCTAAATGTAAATAAAACACACATAACAGAAAACTCCTACAAAACAGAAGTGTGGCATAGTGAACTATCATCAGGTTAACAGCCTATGACCAACACTCAGATGAAAAAATAGGGCTGCCAGCTGCCCAGCAGTCCCTTCATGTACCTCAGCCCAGCTGCCCATTACAGCTCCTTCCTCTCTTCAGAAGCAACCACTATCCTGAGATTAAGAGCAACAGTTTGCTGTAGCTCCTTCCGATTTTACCATCCAAGTGTCTGTCCTGAGACACTGTCATTTAATCTTGTCCATTCTTTAAAATCTGACATATATTTTCAACCTCTTTTAATCGACCACTTTTCCTCCATGCTGTTTCTTAATTCCTTATATGATAATTTACCTCTTGAAAAAAAATCTTAGGCTCTTTAACAGTAGTGTTTCCCATGGGCTGGATTTTACTGATCCACCCTTGGTTTAGTTCATTTTGCTCTTCTGTCCTTGGTATCTCCTGTAAACTAGCAGCTGAATACACACAGTAGATCAGATTCAGTTTGGCAAAGTTCAATTTGTGCTGTGTTCTTCCATAAAAAGGCACCCAATGTCTGGTTTTCATTCCTTTTTGATGTAAGCAGCCACTGACTCAATGCCTGGATCTATTCATTTATTAGGAGTTAACAAGATCGTGACATTCTAATTTTATTATTTTGTTTTCATTTGTTAGCTGTAATAATTTTATAAGGAGATAACCTAGTGGTGTGGTTCACAAAGGAGAAGCAGATTTTTTCCCTTTTATCTATCCAGTTTTTAAATAATTGAATTGGTACCTGCTATCTTCAAAAGGTGGCCAACTATTGCCTTCCATATATATAAAATTATGAATCCACAGATTTCAAGGCATTTGATGGATTTCAAGCCTTTACAATTCTTATCCATTCTGAAGTTCAGATTTGTCAGTGGGAACCTTGTCTTCAAGTTAGTTCTCAAGTCCATTGCACATGACCCTATCTGTCTTAGAGAGCTTCTTTGCTATCCAGTATCACAAGGCATTCCAGGCTCTTCTTGTATCTCCTTCCCCAGACTTGGATCAGCTTTTCCAATAAATCCCAATTTCTTTTAGAGGGAATGGTATTTTAAGACTATATCTGAGCCCTAGAGATATTCATTTTTTTCTGAGTTGGTTATTTTCAGTGAACAGAGCTAGGAAATGCACATACTAGATATGAATATATGTTTTCAAAATACAATACCTCATAAGCTCACACTGGTACTTCCAATTCAAAATTGGGTCCAAAAGGTTTTTACAGGGTTCAGGGAACAATGTTTCCTAAGTTCTTCCATGTTGATTATAATTTTTGATGCCCTATCTACCTGAAACTCAGTTTTACTAAATATAAAATCTTGGTGCATATTTTCTTTCCTTCAGTCCTTAAATATTTTACACATTTTGTTCTGGCATAAAGCACTGCTGTTGAAAAGTCTGATGATAACCTAATTGGATTTTCCTTATATGTCATATGCTTTCTTTGTTTATATATACAAAGGATTCAGTTCAGTTCAGTTCAGTTCAGTTCAGTCGCTCAGTCATGTCCGACTTTTTGAGACCCCATGAATCACAGCACGCCAGGCCTCCCTGTCCATCACCAACTCCCGGAGTTCACTCAGACTCATGTCCATCAAGTCAGTGATGCCATCCAGCCACCTCATCCTCTGTCGTCCCCTTCTCCTGCCCCCAATCCCTCCCAGCATCAGAGTCTTTTCCAATGAGTCAACTCTTCGCATGGATTAGGATTTTTTTTTTCTTTAAAGTTCACTAATTTTACAAGTTTTTTTTCTTGATGTTGGTCATTCTGGGTTAATATTCTAAGGTTCACAGAGTGCTTTTTTTAAAATGTAATTTCAATTTTTCTTTCGGAATTATTTTCTGTAATTTTAGCATTTGCTTGATTCCTGTCCATTGGTTTTCNGATTAGGATTTTTTTTTTCTTTAAAGTTCACTAATTTTACAAGTTTTTTTTCTTGATGTTGGTCATTCTGGGTTAATATTCTAAGGTTCACAGAGTGCTTTTTTTAAAATGTAATTTCAATTTTTCTTTCGGAATTATTTTCTGTAATTTTAGCATTTGCTTGATTCCTGTCCATTGGTTTTCTTCATTAGAGACTCCTGTGATCTGCAAGCTTAATTTTCTTTGCCTGTCTTCAAATATCTGTCTTATTGTCTTGAGTCTTTTCTTATTTCTTCATTTTCTTTAATTAAGAAATGTTTCTCCTTTTTACCTTCTACTTTCCTTAAGGAATTATATTTATTCACTCTTGCACTTCTTTTAACTTAATCTTCACTTTTTCTTTTTTGATACCTATCCTCTGATCTTTGAATTTTTCAAACTGTGGTTTCTGTTGTTCCTTTATGTTTTGAACAATTTACTTAAAATATTTAGCTTTTTTTGAAAGAGTACATTATTATTTTTATCTTTTTTTGCATATGTCTTCCTGGCATGTTTTATTGCCTGTTGAGACATTATTCTGCTCTTAATTCTCTTTTTACTTATAGTAACTCTGTATAAAATGTGACCTCAATAATTTCCTACTGTTATTTTCATGTAAAATTATTTTCCTGAACTTTTTGGAAGAGATTTGGCTCATATAATTTTCTTAACAGAGATCTCTCCTCTGTTGTTTTGTAAATTGTTCTAATAATTATATACAGGCTCAGACAGTAAAGAATCTGCTGCCAATGCAGGAGACTGTGGTTTTGGGGTTTGATCCCTAGGTTGGGAAGATTCTCTGAAGAAAGGAATGGCTACTCATTCCAGTATTCTTGCCTGGAGAATTCCATGGACAGAGGAGCCTGGCGTGCTACAGTCCATGGGGTTGCAAAGAGTTGGATACAACTAACACCATCACTTCACATTCATGTATATATATGACAGCTATAAACACCTGACCCGTCCTCCTTAAAACTGTCAAGATCATCAAATACAGGAAAAGTCTGAGACAGTGTTATAGCCAGGAAGAGCCTGCTGCTGATGCTGCTAAGTCGCTTCAGTCGTGTCCGACTCTGTGCGGCTCCATAGATGGCAGCCCACCAAGCTCCTCTGTCCCTGGGATTCTCAAGACAAGAACACTGGAGTGGGTTGCCATTTCCTTCTCCAAGGCATGCATGCATGCTAAGTCGCTTCAGTTGTGTCTGACTCTGTGTGACCCTATGGACGGCAGCCCACCAGGCTCCTCTGTCCACAGGATTCTCTAAGCAAGAATAACTGGAATGGGTTGCCATTTCCTTCTCCAGGAAAAACCTAAGGAGACATAATAGTGAAATGTAATGGTGTACCATGAATGAAACCCTAAAACAGGAAAAGGATATTAGGTAAAATTTTAGGAGCTGTGAATAAAATATAACTTAGGCAATAATCACATATTAATACAGGTTTATAGATTATGAAAACTCTACAATACTAGCATAAGGTGCTACAGATGTTATTAATAGTGGAAACTGGGCAGGGAGTATATGAGAATTCTCTGCACTATCTTCTCAATTTTTGTGTCAATCTAAAACTGTTCTAAAAAGTAAAGTCTGTGATGCACACACAGACATACCAGTTTGCTAAGAACTCCTGGCTCTGTTTTCATTCACTTTCACCTGAACCTTCTCTTCCCTTCATCTCTTCAGTGTGAGGCCCTGGGGAAGGAAGAGAGGTCTGGTGGGTCCGTTGCAAGAGCTTACAGAGGCCGTACTGCTCCCATCACTTAGAGCCTTAACGTGAGCCTCGAAACACCAGCATGTGGGCTGGGCAAACACGTGACAAGATCAGCTGTTGTTATCAAGTTGACCTGCTTTAGTTCGAAATTTCATCTATCTTGAGGTCCCTCAATTCTCATATTCATCAAATCCAGCCCACCGCGTCCCTCTGTTTCCTCTTATACAGATTTCAGAAGGTACAGGTCTTGTAGCTCATATTTTAGGATTCACTGGTTCATCTTATTTCCTGCCTTTTTATACATACGTGTTGTCCAAGGATTTCTAGTTTTATGATTCAGTTGCTCTATTTTTTTCCTTATAGTTTAGAGTATATATATGAAGAGCTTTGTTGAGATATAACTCCTATGGCATATAATTCACCCTGTCCTTTTTGTGGGGGATTTACGAAGACCCCCAAAATCACGCTGCCACCATTTCCCCAACCTTTTAAAACCAACCTTGAAGGCCATTATCAACAACATAGATTACTGAGATAAAGGGGATTTTATTACGATAGAAGATCCGATAGCTCGTTTAACTATAGACAGGCTAAAATGTGCTGTGGGTGGCAGAGATGTGATACTATATTTTCCCATGAGTTTAGAAGTAGAAACTCCAGGGCTTCCTGTCACATGTGGCATACGGCCAGTTTACAATTCTTGACAGGGCTATGGCACTGATAGTATATGGCAGTTTTGGCAAGAACATTTAAAATCCATCATCATTCCAATAATCTCAGTAATTTTGCCTGAATTTCTCCTAGTTGATTGGTCTTTGAGGAGTTAAAGGAAAAATACAAAATGTACACAAGTATAATTTCGCCATCTTATGCCAGGGCATGCATACATCTGTGGGATTTTCCTCCTTTTACCCAAGACACACAGTTCTGCACTGGAGGAGGGAGGATTCAGTAATGCAAAATCCAGGTGATGCTGGAACAATCAACCCACTGTGAAACAATAATACCTCATTAAAAAAATTTTTTTTTTAAACTCAAACTTTCAAGGTCTCCTTTCTACCTTCCATGATTTGAGCAGCACACCAAGACCATATCATTGGCTCAGGCCCCATGAGCCTGATTCTACTACTAATGCTGAAAGATGCTTTTCAAAGGACCTGCTCATACAATAGTCTGTAAACTGCTAACTAAGTAAAATTAAACTTGTTAGAAAGAATCCATTTGGCCTCCAAGGACTTTTTCCCCAATGTGTTAATAAGTCTCACTGTGAATACACATTTCATTTACTCTGTCTGCCTTGACCATTCTTTAGGCAGACTGCTAAAAGGCAGCCAATGATTAAGTATTAGGACCCGCCCCTCGCCCCCCTACCACACACACAATCCATAGCCTGGATAATCAACCCCTAAATAAAAGACAATAGGCCTCATAATATTTTATTTTAAAGTTGCAACTAGACCTCTTTGGAGTTAGACAGAGGCTCTTTCTTCCCAGAACACTATAAGGATGAGAGGCCACCCTCAAAGTGCCACCCTAACACAGACTGATGCCCATACACACCACCAGCCATAGTTTGTTTTCTTAAATAGCAAAAGTTTATTTTATTTTACTGCTCCATCAAAATTATTTATCTCATTTATCATACAGTTCCTGCCTAGTGTGTTTTGCCAGAGCTAACATGCATGAAAATTATGTTAATGGGCCTTGGCCTGGTTTTAACGTACTTCATATCATCAAGAAACTAAACAGAAAGGGCTCTGAAAGGTACCCATTCTACTTGGAAGAACCGCCTGCTCTTGTAAGACACGTTTTTGAGGAGAGTCACTGCCAAGGATCAAACCACCAGCAGGGCCCTTAGAAAAGACCTATTTATTCCAAGAAGAAAACACTGAGGGACTTATCAGTGAGCCCTACTCCATCAAGTGCCTGAGGTCTCCATTAACCGGCGGTGGTTTCATGGAGAGAGACTGGGAAGTGATTTGGAAAGGATTCTTCACACGAAAACAGACTCAGACAGAAATTAAGTTTCAGTTTTTGAGGAGAAGCCAGCTTGGTGAAAACCATCCATTGCTTGAGGAAATCAGTGTGTGTATACACAGGGATGTCAGACAGTGCTGGCCTGGTGGTCCACTTACAGAACACAGTGACGCAGGGAAAAGCCATATCATAAAGAGGTCTTTCTGCTGCTTCTGAGAAGTGAATATCCTAGGACTTAGTCTAAGATAGACCCACAGTATCATAAATTTTCCTCCATAAATAGGTCATATAGAAAAATTCCATTAAACTTGCCAAAGAACCGAAATCCTGAAGAACAGTTTTAAATAGCTTTGTGATGATGTTTTGAATATTTATATTTGTATGTTTTCTTTTTTTTTGTATGCTATTTTTTAAAGAAACAATTGCAAAACATTTCTTAAAGGCCAGGAATCGGGGTAACTCTGGGATACAACAACAACAACAAAAAATCCTATTAGTGATATAAAAAGAATGATAAAATCAGATGAAATCTATGTAACTAAAATGGAAATCTGTATGCAGGTCAGGAAGCAACAGTTAGAACTGGACAGGGAACAATAGACTGGTTCCAAATTGGAAAAGGAGTACGTCAAGGCTGTATACTGTCACCCTGCTTATTTAACTTATATGCAGAGCACATCATGAGAAATACTGGGCTAGATGAAGCACAAGCTGGAATCAAGATTGCTGAGAGAAATATCAATAACCTCAGATATGCAGATGACANTTCATTGGAAAAGACCCTGATGCTTGGAAAGATTGAAGGCAGGAGGAGAAGGGGACGACAGAGCATGAGCTGGCTGGGCGGCACTACCGACTCAATGGACGTGAATTTGAACAAGCTCCAGGAGTTGGTGATGGACAGGTAGGCCCGGGGTGCAGTCCATGATGTCACCAAGAGTAGGACGTGACTCAAAATGAAAAAATTTAATTCAGTTTGGTTAACCTGTGTGAAGCTTTGCAGACAAAGCAGATAACTAGCAAAACAGGAGGCTACCTAAACAGGTCCATTTTGGAAATTCATCAAAATCTTGCTCCAGAACACTTGTGAATCTCCCAAGAACTTGCTGAATTTTTAAACAGAGCACAGACCTAAATACTGTATGTCCTAACTCTATTTCTATCACATTAGGTCACGACACACATACGAAGATCACCATCTGAGTGCAACTCCAAATAACATCACTGGGTTTGTTACTCAGCTCACTAAAGTAAATGATGGACTGGGTCCCTGGTGATATTGATATCTTGTACAAAATTAGTCATTTAGCTTGGAAAATTTTGGAATCTGAAGCATCATATAAAAATAGCCCCACATCATATAAAGACAGCTTCTGGGTAAGAGGAAATAGTCCAATAATTACCATGTGCTATACATTCTCTGTGCAAGGCTGTTTGCTAGACTCTTCATGGATGTGCTCTAATTTAATCTCCACACCTCTATAAAAGAGATTTTATCCTCATTTAGCTGCTTGAGAAATTAGAAAGTTTGCATAATTTGCTCAGGGAAAGTCATTTATATTTTCAGTAAGTGTTTTTACACAATCATGGTCAGAAGACATGCTTAAAGTTGGCAGCAGCAGAAAATGAACTTTAATCATCTGCTCACCTGGGAAGGGAAAGAGAAATTATTTGCTGCCTCCAAGAAATTACTACTATTCAATCTATGATGTACTGACTAAATTAGACTAACTGATCTTAATTAGACTAAGATCAGTTCTTTCCTACAAACTAAACTATTTGTTGCCTGTTGTTCCTCATACAATTTTCAGGAAGTCTGGAGGAATTCTGGGACATCCAAAGTGACATGAACAGGGTACTGGTTTGCAAATATTTCACTATCAATATTAAGAAAGTCCCTGGGAGCTTCCCTGGTGGCTCAGTGGCAAAGTATCTGTCTGCCAGTGCAGGAGACACGGGTTTGAGCCCTGATCTGGGAAGATCCCACATGCCTCAGAGTAACTAAGCCCTTGATCTGCAACTTTTGAGCCTGTGCTCTAGAGCCCGGGAACTGCAACTGCCGAAGCCCGCATTCCTAGAGCTCAGGCTCCCCAAGAGAAGCCACCTCCATGAGAATCCCGCATACTGCAACTAGAGAAAAGCCCGCGCAGCAACAAAGACCCAGCACAGGCAAAAATAAAAAATACACGAATAGTCATAAAAAACAAAGCAAGCCTCATGTGGGGTAATCTCTTTCCTAGTCTTCAGCATCTGTATTGAGTCATTAAAATGAAGAGGAAGAAAATGGCATGAAGAGGTGTAGTGGAAAGAAACAGTGACTATAAACTACAGCCAAGAAGTGGCTGAAAAGCACTTTGTTACAAATGCAATGGTAAAGAAGTGTGGAAAGCACCAGTCTATTTCAAACTAGATACCAATATGTAGTCAATGACTCCCAGATGAACTCGATTTAGGTTAGAAGGTGAACAGACTGAGGTTTCCACTGTAGTGATTACCTTTAATTATAATTTTGGATTTTTTTTTTTTTACATAAAAGGAAATAGGTTAACGTGATGCTGCATAATACACTGTTTTCATGAGTTCTGTCTATGACAGGAGACACGAGGGTATGAAGAGGATATGCTTCAATCAAAGCTTTAAATGAAAGTATGTTTTGTGTCCCCACACATCAGATAAACACAATGATCTGGGACTTTTAATGCATATGTGAAATGCTCAAAGTCTGGCACTGGCAGATTTCAAAAGTAAAAGAGCAACAACTTGACAAACCTAGCAAAGATGGGATCTGTGAGTCCAGCTGGGTGGTGTGTTCAGGGATGAAAAAGTGTGTTTGACTGCCCTTCTCTAGGACACACCTTCACTCTGGAAACTCCTTTGGTAGGAACAGCCTTCCCAAGGCCTCTGGCAAACTCCTGCTCATCCTTCAAGATGTATTTCCAGTGTCACCTCCGCTATGAAGCATTCTGCAGCCTCGAGGCAAAGGTTTGCGATCTCTTAGTGGGTTCCTTTGGCCCCATGTACAGGATTCCTCTCCCACACTCTAGCACACTGTGTTAGTATCTAGGGTGGTCTGCTTCCAGCACGTCCTCCCACTGCCCTCGGGGCTGATTCTAGTGAGCTGAAGGACTAGACACACAACCTGTTCCCCGTTCAACATCCAAGAAAATGACGTGCAACTTAGCACAGTGCAAAGAAGCAGCTTGCAAATAAATGCCTGCTCATGTGTGTATTGTCCACTAGGCTGCGAGTTCCTTGAGCCCAAGTTTTAGGACTCATTCAGTTTTATCATAATCTGTGCTTATATAGTATAGATTACATGGGCCTCATACATAAATGTATGTTCATGTAATAAACAGCAGTGAAAATAATATAACCAGTCTCCTTTTCTAAAAATGCCATTGCTCAAGTCTCTATTTTTCAGAATCTATCCAGATTTGTTAAGTGTGTTTATACTTACTGTAATTGAGGTAGCTTCCAATTTTTTGAAGGATTTGAATTTATATGTCCAGTCCTGAGCTCCAAGCACACATAAGCAACTTCCGAATTGACTCTCCACCTGTATTTCTAACAGGCATCTCAGACTGTCAACAGCCAAAACAGAACTGTGGATTTCATCCTCACCCTACCCCGGAGTGATCCTCCTCACTCTTCCCATCTCAGTACCTTCAGTAGGTATCTTGTATCACCTTTGTCCAGGCCATCACCGTCTTAGCCCAACAACTTCCACCTAGTCTCCTTGTTCCCATTCTTGTCTCCCTAATACACAGCAACAGTTACAGTGCCCTTAAAGTAGTACTCACAACATGTTACTCACAGTCTAATGCCTCCAATGGTTTCTCAAGATGCTTAGAACAAAATCCAAGCTCCTTGTCAGAAATTCCAATTTTCTACATGATCTGTGGCCTGCCTGCCTCTCTGGTCTCATTTCCGACCTCTCCACCATATCCATGGGGCCCAAACCCCTGTCTGCCCCAGGAACCTGCCAGGCTGTTCTCCTCTGAGAACTCTGAATTCCCCCTCGTCTTCCCTGGGCACTGCCATGTCTTCTCCCGATTGCTCTGTCTAATCACCCCAGTCTCAGCTGAGGCACTGGTCTTCCCTGGCCAGCCCTCTAAAGCAGATCTATCTGCAGGGGCTCTCTGGAATACGCCCTGCATTGTCTGCTTGGAAAATTATTTTGTTTATTGCCTATTTCCCTTGCCCACATCCAGAACACAATCTCCATGAAAACAGAGATTTGTCTATCTCATTCACTGCTATATTCCCAGCTTCTAGAATGAAACACGTGCTTACTTGTGGAAAAAAGAGGGAGAAATTCTGGGGGAAAAAAAAAAAACCCACAAGGCCAATGAGAAATCTGAGTTTTAGTATAGTCATCAGGAAGCGGCTCTTCTGTAGACACATGACGCTTTCTTTGTTGTCAGCCAGAGGAGTGAGGACTACACACAAAGAACGATCCAGCGGCAAATATGTAACAGTTTGCTCTGACGCCATGCCCAGCGCGGAAGCGTGTCAGTGTGCCGGCAGAACAGATGCTCTCCAAACTGCCTGAAGGGCCAGCACAGCTGTGGGGGACACACGGCTCGTTCAGAAGAGAGTGGGCAGGACTCTCACCTCACAGGCTAGATTCTCACTGCCTGAAAGCCCTGTAGCAGACGCAAAACACGCTGTGCCAAAGAGACAGCCCGACCGTTCTGTACAATAGAAAGAGTGGAAAGAGGCTGAAGAACTGATCCATTTTAGGAATTAGGAAATGTGATTCTATCCCCCCCCCCCCAAATCTGGGACACTGTGACTAATTAGCTCCCACTTTGGATACATATGTTTACCTCTGGTTTCCCTAATTATGACCTCCTGATACTGGTGTCATACCCTCAACCTCTTTGAGATGCAATTTAAATGGTGTTTACGTACCAAATAAACTTCAAAGGCCATCCTGCAATGAATTTCATTGCTTTGGGACATTTTAATGTCCAATACAAAATATAACATAATCAGTATAATGAAAATGTGATAACTGCTCATCACTGTAGAATTATTGGAGCCCCTAGCATGGTACTAACTGCAGCTCATGTGGCCGTAACTTCTTACAGAATGATCCAGCCTCTTCAGAAGCACATGCTGCTGCTAAGTCGCATCAGTCGTGTCTGACTCTGTGTGACCCCATAGATGGCAGCCCACCAGGCTTCCCCGTCCCTGGGATTCTCCAGGCAAGAACACTGGAGTGGGTTGCCATTTCCTTCTCCACAGAAGCACATGATGTACTCTTAATTGAGAATTTAGAAGACCCACTACTCTCTCCCTCTGTCATCATCTACCTCATTAAAGATACCTAATTTTTTGCTTTCTGGTCATTTCTAAGGGAATCAGAAGTGCTTATCCTGCTTCTGGCTGAACCCTTAATCTGCTGTGGTGTGGAGGAAGCATGGGGGCCTTGAAATCATGCACGCGGGGTGACCTGGACCAGTTAGGACACTTCTCCACCTACGATTTCCTCTCATGTGTGATGTTCCTGTTTGGGGCCCTTCTATGGTCAGCAAGTCAGTTTGGCCATCACCTCTCACAAGCAGGAAATGCTTCTCTGTGGTTTCTTGTATCACACATCACACCTACTAGTTATAGGGGCTGTGACGGAAGAGATCCACCCCAAAGTTCTGTGATGAGGTTACTAGAGCAGGAAGAGTGGAACGAAGGACAACAGCCACTGAGCTACGTTTTGAGATGAGATAGTTAGGAATAGTCTGGAATTTTAAAAAAGTGCCACTTTCTGGCTGTGTGGTATCAGATGACTAACAATTTCTATAGTCCCCATTTCTGAAAATGACAAAAAATATAGCACTTGCCTTGTAGGCTGCTGCAAGGATTAAATTAGGTAATACAGGTGAAGGGTTTAGCATAGTCCCTGGCATTTGGTAAGTGTGTCAATAAATCTTAGCTTTCACCTTAGCAGTATGGAGAATTTGAATTTCCAGATGCCATTTACTGATAAATGGTGATTAAATGCATCATTAGTTGCAGTTTGATGACTTGGTTAGAAGGATTTGGTCAAGAAAGTCCAAGGCTCTTCCTGTGCAGCATTTCCAGCATTCCTGGAAGGGAAAGGAGTACGTTAAGGCTGTATTTTCACCCGGCTTATTTAACTTATATGCAGTGTATATCATGCGAAATGCCATGCTGGATGAAACACAAGCTGGAATCAAGATTTCCAGGATAAATATCAATAACCTCAGATATGCAGATGACACCACCCTTATGGCAGAAAGCAAAGAAAAACTAAAGAGCCTCTTGATGAAAGTGAAAGGGGAGAGTGAAAAATTTGCCTCAGAACTCAACATTCAGAAAACTAAGATCATGCCATCTGGTCCCATCGCTTCATGGCAAATAGATGGGGTAACAATGGAAATAGTGACAAACTTTATTTTGGGGAGCTCCAAAATCACTACAGATGGTGACTTCAGGCATAAAATTAAAAGACGCTTCCTTCTTAGAAGAAAAGCTATGATCAACCTAGACAGCATATTAAAAAGCAGAGATTTTACTTTGTCAACAAAGGTCCATCTAGTCAAGGCTATGGTTTTTCCAGTATTCATGTGTGGATGTGAGAGTTGGACTATGAAGAAAACAGAGCACTGAAGAATTGATGCTTTTGAACTGTGGTGTTGGAGAAGACTCTTGAGAGTCCCCTGGAGACCAAGGAGATCCAACCAGTCCATTGTAAAGGAAATCAGTCCTGGATATTCACTGGAAGGACTGATGCTAAAGCTGAAGCTCCAATACTTTGGTCACCTGATGAGAAGAACTGACTCATTCAAAAAGACCCTGATGCTGGGAAAGATGGAAGGCAGGAGAAGGGGACAACAGAGGATGAGATGGTTGGATGGCATCACTGACTCGATGGACATGAGTTTGAGCAAGCTTTGGGAGTTGGTGATGGACAGAGAACCCTGGAATCCATGGGGTTGCAAAGAGTCAGACATGACTGAGTGACTAAACTGAACTGAACTGGAAGGGTTAGGGGAGGGAGGCGAAGTGCCAGCAGAGACGTTATTTCACAAAACCAGTTACCTGGGAGTCCAAGGCCTAGGTGCCCTGGCATGGTTACTATATGAAAAAGTAATGACAGAAATATCCAGTTCATATGATAACCGTGAGTATTAACTGAGATCAATTATTTGGAACTACCTACAGTCTAGGAAGTCATATTCTTTTCCTCTTTACATGGTTTGGAAAATGCTTAAAATCTTTATCTGGTAACTTACAGAATTTTTTTTTACAATCAAAAATCCAATTCTTGCCCTGCTATGTGTTTACTAAACATTTTTTTAAATTAATCTTCCCTTCCTTTCTCATCCCTTGATCCTTTCTGTCCCTGGTAGTCCCTCCACTTCTCATATTCCTTTAATTTACATTTTGTTGCAAAATCCTGGTGCAAGAGCTTTATTGTAGCATCAATAAAAGAATAACTTTGTAAAATGGTCAGTCTCTACAGAAAAGAGTAGAAGACTAGCAAGATGCATCCTGCCACACTCCGATAGATATTCTTTTCTAAATTAAAAAAAAAAAAAAAACACCTCTTTTCGTATTCTATGCAAATGAACTTGACTCTAAGTTGGAAACACATTGAGCTGCCTCCTCAAGCAAACATGTCTTTTCAATGTCAGAATTCTTGAAAGTCCTTGAATAAAAATTCACTTCCCTCTAGAGTTGTATTGATGTATTTTTAATATTGCCATTTTTCTTTTATTGTTGCATAAAGATGCATCCTAATTTTGTTTGTAGCTTATAATAAAAAGGAACCAAGGGAAAAACTAGTAAGGGTCTATTGAAAGAGTTAAATCATTTCCCTACAGCTTTCCTAAGCGGAACTGATAGTCTTAGTCTGACTTAGAGAGCTGGAATAGAAAGGCTGCCAACATCTGTTTTGGTCAGAGACAGATAAAAGAGACTAATTCATAGCGGGAATAACCCATGTATGGCATTCTGTATTCCATTAGCCTTTTCACAAAAAAAAATACACATGATATAGATAGATATATTTCTACCTAAACTTTTCCACAGTGAAATGAAAGAAAGGTGAAAGGCGCAAAGAGTTATTATTGATTTATTTACCTAGAATGAAGCCAGGAGGCATACAGCATCAATAGCACCACAACCACATTGCAAGGTTGGCTGTCAGACATCTAACAAAACATTTTAAAATCTAAACATACATAGGTGAAAATAACTTTTCAAATACCTGTAGAAACATGGGTTAGGGCTGCCCTAAACAAAGGAAATGCAGGAATAATGTAAAGTCTTCATTTTCTCCATTTGTTTTAACCTTCTCTCCATTAAAACTAGTTCAAGAATTGTTAACATATAGCCAAGTAAACTAGTTTGAGACCCTCTTTTCTCATTATTGACAAAGGTGCTAACAGGTAGGCCAGAGAAGCAGTAAGCTATGTGGGTAACTGGTAAAATCAGTAAGCCCCACAGAAATAATCAGGACTTGCCTTATCAAGAGATCAAGGCCAGAAGGGAAAAATAGTTTGCATTTGACAAGAATGCAACTGCGGAGGTGAGGGAGACAGCTATTGTTCTTTGGTTGGTTAATTGGTTGGCTGGCTAGGAATGAAGACTGTTAGTTCCATTTCTTACGTAAGAATCCACAAAAAGCCCTCAATACCCAGGGTCATCAAGAAACTTTAACTGTGGATTATTTCAGGCAAGTAGCTCTGGTTTAAAATCTGTTTCACTTTCGACATGAATCTTTGCATCATTGAAACAGTGTTGTGATAAGTAGAACGTTTATGGTATACTCTTGACAACAACGAATGGGAAAATCTTGAGTCAAAACAGCCCAGCAGATGAATTACATACCACAGTCTTCACATCCAGAGCCTGCGATTCCTCTTTTATGTGAGAGGAAGAGCTCCACCTTGGATACTCCAAAAGCGAGGGGGATGGGCACTCTTGATCTTCTCGGGGCTTGAATTCTCTCCTCCTGTTAAAAAGTAAGCACAAGCTCTTCATGTCTAATCCTGCTTTCACTCTTCTACATCTTTCCCTGTTTCTTCTCTTCTTGGTCCTCTTTTTCACCTTTCCTTTCTCTTCCATCACCTCAGAAACTGTCTAGGTGGGAAATATGTCTTATACCTAAACACTGGAACTGAAGCTCAGTGCAGGATGACATTGTATAAAGAGAACCCAGAGAAGATACTCAAATAGGCACATTAAAAATGCAACCAGGACCACCCCTAGGGTCTCATACCGGGGAAATGGTTATGTCAGAAGGGAAGCAGCCCCTGGACAGGGAGATTCAGACTGATACGGTATATTGTTTCTTACATCTCAGGATCTGAAAACATTTGCTTATAAGCAACTGCCTTGTTAAACAACTGGAGTCTTTGATACTCAGCACATCTTACAAATGGTTTATGTTTCTGAATTCTTTAAATATCTAGAGCCTTGATTAATCAGAAATCAATGAAAGGGAACATTACCACAACTACGGCCTCAAAATTTTATAACTTTTTGGTCATCCCACTTTATAAGAAAATCATACACTTTAGATGACTCATAGAGACCACAGATATGACTGATAAATATGTCCCCATGTACACTTAAGGCAGTGTGCATTCAGGCCAATCTCTTAAACCTTCTACAGGCAGAGCACACAATGCTGAACACATTCATATTCAGAATCTTAATCCTGAAGCAGAACAGAGCCGTGATAATGGAAGAAATATTGCTATGTTCTCTCTTCTTACTAAAGCCAGAAAAACTGCTACTGCCCTTCAGAAAGATTTTCAACAAGAGAGAATATTCTTTTTTCTTTGCATTCCAGATAATTGAATTTCTTTTTTCATTTGCCAAAGAATGTCAGCACTCTGATCCTTCTAAGAAATCTGGGAGTAGTAGCCTGGAATTATTTATGATTTATGCCTACTGCCATAAAGGATTTGAGGCCTGGAAATCAAAGAACTGATATGACCAATATGCTAGACTCTACTCTTGACTTTTTGACCAAAGATGTGTGCTTCATTTACTCTAACAGTAGAAACAGAGACAGAAAGTCATAGGATGACAGAGTTCAAAGGGACCTTTACTACTGGAAACTGCAGATCATTTTATAGAAAACTAAGTCCCAGGGAAGTGAAATAACCTATGGCCAAAGGACTCATCAGTAGCAGAACTGGGAGTAAAACCAGGTCCCCTGACTCCAAACTCTCCCTACTGCCCTGTACAATCTCATCTCTGCTTAGGAATTGTTATCAGGGTGAGACCAGTCTGTAGTCTGTGAATGCTGGAACATACCCTGGAAATACAAAATAGTGTCCACTTTTCCTCTAAACACCAAGTTCTACCTTGATACTTGGACCGCAAATGGGTCAGAAACCAACATCTCAGCTACCATATGGCCACCACCGCATTCTTCCTTTCCCTGACATTGTCGCTGGGGGTCCTGTCCCTGGAGAAGGCATTAATCAAATGGGATCCAAAGAGCCCCTGCCTCTGAAAGTGTCACGCCCACTTTTAAGCTTCCACATTCCTGGGTGGTGGAGGTGGGAGTTGTGGGGAGAGTCTGGCTCCCGTGCTGTGGGCCAGAGCTAATAGATTGTTAACCTAGGGGTAGGGGTGCCTAAAAAGAAGAAGGGATAATAGGCTATTGAACTGAAGAGGGCCTGAAGCAAGTGCTGGGAGATGGAATATAGCTCCAGAGTACCAGAGTAGAAGAATGCCATAGGAAGGCAGTCCAAATAAATAACTAAATCTTTATGCTTTTCACATGTAGTCTTATGATGAATAAGATCCACCCTTAGGACCTGCAGAGGAATGGCTAGAAAGACTGTCTCTTTCTTCTCTCTGTGAGGTCCCAAGAGCCAGCTCAAGCAGGCCAGGTATCTGTCCCTCACTTGCCCCATAGTCCCTCCTCCAGTGTCTAACACGGAGAAAACTTCAGCTCTGGGGAAATTCCAAGCAGGAGTAGGAAACAACTTCATCTATAGGCAGCAGTGTGCTCAAAAAAGTTTAGCA
The DNA here is from genome assembly GCA_006410615.1 of Neotragus moschatus. NCBI lineage: Eukaryota > Metazoa > Chordata > Mammalia > Artiodactyla > Bovidae > Neotragus > Neotragus moschatus. The sequence continues at coordinate 106,405 of SJYA01000916.1, forward strand.
ATCAGTTCTCTAGAAAAAAAGTATGTATTAATATAAGCTGAGTATAAATTTTACTGATATAAAGAATGTGTGGCTATAATTTATAAACATAATAAAATGTATAAACCTGCAAAGTAGAAGGGGAAATTGGAAGCAGTGACAAATTTTATTTTCTTGGGCTTCAAAATCACTGTGGACAGTAATTGCAGTCATGAAATTAAAAGACATCTGCTCCTTGGAAAGAAAGCTATGACAAAACTAGACAGTGTATTAAAAAGCAGAGACATCGCTTTGCTGACAAAGGCCCATACAGTCAAAGTTATGATTTTTTCAATAGTCATCTACAGATGTGAGACTTATAAAGAAGGCTGAGAGCCAAGAAATTGATGCTTTCAAAATGTGGTGGTGGAGAAGACTCTTGAGAGTCCCTTGGACTGCAAGGAGATCAAACCAGTCAATCCTAAAGAAAATCAACCCTGAATATTCATTGGAAGGGTTGATGCTGAAGCTGAAGCTCCAATACTTTGGCCACCTCATTGGAAAAGCCAACTCATTGGAAAAGACCCTGATGCTGGGAAAGACTGAGGGCAGGAGGAGAAGAGGGAAGCAGAGGACAAAATGTTTAGATAGCATCACTGACTCAATGGACATGAATCTGAGCAAACCGTGAGAGACAGTGGAGGACAGAGGTGTCTGGCATGCTACAGTCCATGGGGTCACAAAGAGTCAGGCATGACTTAGCAACTGAACAATAACAACAAATAAGCCTATAAATTCTAGGTAGTCAATTGATTTCTCACAGAATGTTTTCCTTGATTTTTATCTAATTCTTGTATTTTAGCCAACCTGCAGTTGCAATTATCAAACAAGTACAATTCCCACAGGAATGCTGGTTAATATTTTCACGTGTCTTAAGGAGTAATAAACAACAAAGACATATATCAGAACCACACTTGTTCATTGATGACAAAAGCAACACCTTTGCTGAATTAGACAATAGTGTTTGAACACTGGAAGAACAGTCCCTCAATTTTGGGGGCTACTCACAGTGTAACGAGTACAGCTATGACACTTGATTAAAATTAACATGCATTAACATTTTCTCCATCACTTCCATCACTAGTCCAGATAATCAACCAAACAACAAATCAAGCCGTCATTTGTAGTCAGATTCTGTGATGTAAATACTACCGTCATGCTGACTTATGTGATGTCACTGAAGGCAGGGTTGTAAAGAGACACACAGCAGCACACCGTCATATGAGCTGTCCACCATACAGGTGTGACAAATATAAGTGACCTCAAGAGCAGAGTATATTAAAAAGTGGCCAAATTAAAAAAAAAAAAAAAAAAGTGGCCAAATAATCAGAAAGGAGTAAGTGTAGGGTATTTGCTACATTTTTTTTTAATTTTTATTTATTTTTATTTATTATTATTATTATTTACTTTACAATACTGTATTGGTTTTGCCATACATCAACATGAACCCACCATGGGTGTATACAAGCTCCCACTCCTGAACCCCCCTCCCACTTCCCTCCCCATACCATCCCTCTGGGTTATCCCAGTACACCAGCCCCAAGCATCCTGTGTCCTGCATCAAACCTAGACTGGCGATTTGTTTCTTATGTGATATTATACATGTTTCAATGCCATTCTCCCAAATCATCCCACCCTCTTCCTCTCCCACAGAGTCAAAAAGTCTGTTCTGTACATCTGCGTCTCTTTTGCTGTCTCACATACAGGGTTATCATTACCACCTTTCTAAATTCCATATATATGTGTTAGTATACTGCATTGGTGTTTTTCTTTCTGGCTTACTTCACTCTGTATAATCGGCTCCAGTTTCATCCATCTCATTAGAACTGATTCAGATGTATTCTTTTTGATGGCTGAGTAATACTCCATTGTGTATATGTACCACAGCTTTCTTACCCATTCATCTCCTGATGGACATCTAGGTTGCTTCCGTGTCCTGGCTATTATAAACAGTGTTGCGATGAACATTGGGGTACACGTGTCTCTTTCAATTCTGGTTTCCTCAGTGTGTAAGCCCAGCAG
>SJYA01000916.1:110403-149761 GCA_006410615.1 Neotragus moschatus
TGCCCTGGGTCTCTGCTGCTGTGTGTAGGCTTCCTCTAGTTGCAGTGAGTGGGGCTCCTCTTCATTGTGCTGCACGGGCTTCTCATTGCAGTGGCTTCTCTTGCTGCAGAGCACAGACTCTAGGCACAGGGGCTTCAGTAGCTGCAGCACTCGGGCTCAGTGGCTGTGGCGGACGGGCTTAGGTGCTCCACAGAATGTGGGATCTTCCTGGACCAGGGATTGAACCTGTGTGCACTGTATTGTAAGGCAGATTCTTATCCAGTGAGCCACCAGGGAAGACCTATATAATTTAATTTTTAACAGTGACTGTTTGACAGCTGGCTCACAAAATTCCTAAACCTTAACAACCAGCTCTTATATGCTGGCACTAGCTGGCTCCAGCACTCCACTAAGGGGAAAAGATATTCTTTGGAAAACAAAGCCTCAGTAAAAAAAAACTCACTATTTCATAAGATATCTGTTCATATTAAGTTATAAAGTCATTTTTTAAGAAACTGAATCTTCACAGCCCTCTTCCAGTCAGTCGATTCGGCATGTCTGTCCAAGCGAGTGTGGGGTTCGAGTCTCCCACTTCCCCCACAGCCTCTAACCACCCTCACCAACTTACCCACAGACTCCCACTGCACAGAAGGGATTCATTTAACACACCTCATGAGAGCTTCACCTTGTCCTATCCAAAATAACTTTTTCTGGAGCCAATTTTTTAGTGTAATTTATTCCAAACCTTTGATGGGGAAATTTGTACTCCTGAAGCCGTTCAGATGTGTAGCCAGCGGGAAGGCTCCTGGGCCACATTGGCTGCTACGGCTACAGATGCTGGAGCCGACCCGACACCCAGGGACACTACGTGGGTTTGAAACATTCCTTGAGGGATAGGCGATCCATAGCCTACAAATGAATGCATTATGCTTATCCACGTATATGTTTTTCATCTGTAACAGGTATTTCATGGATTGGAGGCTTCGTTTAAATGTTATATAACCCTCCTTTAATAAGCAATGCGAATAGTCAGTATACTTGAAACAAGAAAGACAGCCTTTGTGTCGGCATAACTGGCTCAGAAATAAAGGAACTCACCACAGACTAGAGCTTCATCATCAGTTATGTTAGAAGGTACGGCCACATGTCTGTCATAGTTTAATCATCATGAAAGAAGGATACACGATATATGGATCTTGGCCTTTTTATATGGTCATCCTGAACTTCTCCGACATAATAACCTAGAGAAATATACTGTTTGGTCAACTTTCTAATTTGGTTTAACTAAATGGAAGGCCAGGATGAATCAATGAAAAATACTAAGTTACAAAATGCTTTTTACCAAATACTTTTTTTTAAATTAAGTTTTACTACCAATTAACAGGTAGAACTCTTATTTCAACAGCTTTAATGTGGGGGAGATTAATGTCAAGTAGAGAATTGAACTTAAAGACTTTGACTTGGAACATTTAGGACAATGTCTGGCTAAACACTCAAAAGGAGTTCCAAGAATGAATGAATGAATGACTTAATAACTAAAGGCAATTTATTAACATTATTTTTTAAACTTCTTTTGTCCTATAGATTAAAAATACATTTATAATTTTACTTAAGATGCTAATTTTAAAATATAATTCTATTAATGTTAGTAAAATTTAGGAACTCCCTAAATTATCATATTTTCCATTATAGGAGTAGATAACTCTTTTGCTTTGTCATATCCAGAATGCATTTCCCTTTCTGCCATTTCCCTGATTTTCTCTTGGGAAACTGTCTCTCCCCTTCACACAGTCCATCAGACTATGCCTAGGTTGACTCCAACCTCAGTCCACAGATGGGCTTATGATCCAGACCTGGCCAGTAAGATCCTGCTATCCACAGTAACTGATTTGGGGATGGGCACGTGACCTGCTCGAGACCAATAAAATACATTCCAAAGACTTCTGCTGGAACTATTATGAGAGAAATGCTCTCCTTCTGTTAGCATACTCACCTGGTAGGGTAGAAGCCTGGTGGAAACCTGGTGTTGATGGCAGCCACATTCCGCTTAAGCTTAACCAGACTGGGAATACACCCGTGCAGGAGAATGCAAAGCTGAGAGATAAATATGAACTCTTGATGGATGACATTATCTGTATCCCTGCATGACTAAACAGTCCTCTCTTCTTGGACTTGCCAGTTTCATATACCTGTAATTGAGATGGGTTTCTGTCACTAACAACCAGATGAGTTTATTCTACGAGTTTCAAATATGCTTATTTTCAAAGCATGTTCCCTTTGTTGTATTTTAAATCCCAGTGAAAGTACACAGGTTTCTTCAGTTGACAATATGCATAATTTAAACTCTTGCTAACCATTCTGAACATTTTAATTAAGGGCTTCAGCAATTCAGAAAGCCAAGAACTGAGTTTTAACAGAACCTACAAAGTAAAGGTTTCTCTGTTTACCTTGATAGCCTCAAGAAGCTAAGACAATAAATAACTCAAATCTTGGAAGACTGTTATTCAAAAAGTCCTTTCTCCATACAGGACTTTGTGGTTAAATAATACCCATCACCAAAGAAGACAGGGATCTAGAAATACAGCCTTAGGATGACCAGAAGTACACAGATGCACAAAATGAAAACGCTAGAAGATGGCTATTCTTCTAGAGTCATGGAATGCCTCACAAAACTCTTCAAAGGGAGAGTTTAAGAGGACTATTCCAAAACAATTTGCTATCCCAAATACTGTAGTGCAGAATCAAAGGGAACATGAAGGTGTGGAAACAGGAGTCCTAAACTGGACGTGGTAGTTGCCACTCTGGGACTTGCTGTCTGTGTGACCCAGTATGTTAGCTCTAGTCTCTCCATCTAGAAAACAAGGATGCTCTTCCTCATTTCTTCCTCATGAGAATCAGTGCAGCTGGTGGACTTTAAGTACCCCAGTAGCTCCTCAACTGAGCTATCAACTCTCATTTTCAACATATTAATAATATTGTTGTATTTATTGACAGAGTTCACATACTTAAAACCTGGTGTGGTAAGCAGTTAGTATACAGGGAATTTATCCGCAAACTCCCTACCCGTGTACCTGAGACAGACCTACACAAGGGTCTAAGCCCTTTGCAACAAGAGGATCAACGGCACTCCCCTGCTCTGTGGTCTGTCCTTTGCTGTGCAAGCAGCATGCTAAGCACTATAAGAGTTATAAAGATGTGTGAGACAGTCTCTGCTTTCTAAGAATATAGAGGCCAGCTGTAGAGCCAAACATATCTTGCAGCTTGAGTGCTAGAACAGATGGGCAAGCAAATGGCTATCTCAGTGGCAAGCAAGAAGTGATTAAATCTAGTTACCCTTCATTGAAAAATGGGCATTTCCAGACAATTTCGAAAATGGCTTGTGTTTTAACAGGTGCTGTGGAAGAAGACTCACAAGTAAAAGGAAGGCTCTCTGGAAAGACAGTGAGTAATCAAAATGCATCAGGGATCCATGAAAGTTTGGAGTTGGGGAGCAAACCCTGAAGGCTTTGTCAGACTGGGGAGAGCTTTGAACACCAGCAAAGCAGTTGGGCTTTATTCTGCAGACAATAATGAGCCATGGTAGTTTTTACATGAATGAGCTACAAAACCAAGCTAAAATTTAAAAAGAAAAGGCAAGCATCAGAGCGATGGATTCCTTGAACAAAGAACGCTGGCAGGCAGGAAAAGTTAGAGAGTATTGTAATTTATCCAGGTAATAGAATATTAGAATCTGAATTTAGGCAAGTGACGCTGGGAGTGAAAATGAAGGAAGATAACTTAGAGAATTCTGCATATAAACTAAAAATATTATTTGATAAAAAGTTGGACATGGGAAATAAAGGGAGGCGCCAGTACTTCTTGACAGAGTGGCTGGGAAGTTGACAGTAATACTGGTCAAGTAGGAAGTTCAATGGAACAACACAATTAGAAATAAAGGCACATTTTGCACCTTCAGGATTTGGGGTGATGGTGACATGGCATAAGAGGTATTGAAAGGCAACTGAAAATGGAGATGTTTGGTCAGGATGAAGCTTAGAGCTAGAGAAAGAGCTAGAAACCATGAGATCTTGCAAGGAGAGACTTGTAGAATGGTATAGAGGGTTACATGGGAAAGGAAGAGCCAGAAGCAACTCACCGCTCCAGAAGGGAAGGAACTTTTCACTTCAGAACCGAACAAGTTTTAAGAAGGGAGTGCTCCCTGATTAACAGACTGCAGAAAGAAAGAAGATGGAGAGAATTTGCACATTAAAAGCTCATTTTTACTTTAACTGAAAGCTTAAATTAAAAAAAATTTTTCCTGAAATGGCACCCCACTCCAGTACTCTTGCCTGGAAAATCTCATGGACGGAGAAGCCTGGAAGGCTGTAGTCCATGGGGTCACTAAGAGTCGGACACAACTGAGCGACTTCCCTTTGACTTTTCACTTTCACTCATTGGAGGAGGAAATGGCAACCCACTCCAGTGTTCTTGCCTGGAGAATCCCAGGGATGGGGGAGCCTGGTGGGCTGCCGTCTATGGGGTCGCACAGAGTTGGACATGACTGAAGCAACTTAGCAACATACAAATACTCAAGAAATTTTTCATCCAGGGCCAATTAACATATGAGTTGTAAAACTTGGTACTATAGAACGTTGGTTTAAATAAGAATAATCATTTACATTTCTTAAATCCTTAGCACTGTCTCAAATGTTATTTTCCCAGGTTTTCTTCCCGTAAATTATTCTTTTTTTCCAAAACATACCCCCAAAAAAGTAACATTAGGGGTTTGAGCGAATATTTTTTTAGTTTTACACATTTAAGTATGATTTTTTTTTATTTTTAAAAATATATTAATCAACTTTATTTTCAAAACACTAACCTAGGAATTATAATTCAACAAAATTCCCATTTGAAAAAATACTGAGATGGTGAAAAAGTTCACTCGAGTAATACCTCATGGAAAAACCCAAATGAACTTTTTGACCAAGTATAATTACTTAGATAATAAAGCATATGTGTGTGTTCAGTTGCTCAGTCATGTCTGATTCTTTGCAACCCATGGACTGTAGCCCACCAGGCTCCTTTGCTCATGGAATTCTCCAAAAATACTGGAATGGGTTGCCATTGCCTCCTCCAAGGGATTTTCCCGAAATAGGAATCAAACCCATATCTCTTGTGGCTCCTGCATTGGCAGGTGGATTCTTTACCGCCGAGATAATAGTAGATACTATAAATTTACTTTAGAAAAGAGACAAAAGAACCTTAGGCTTCTTGCTGTGTTCTGGTAGCTCAGCAACAGGAGGGAGCCCAGCTTACGGAGAGGGAAACAAGGAGATCTCCTCAGTGGACAGACCTTCATTTTGACAGAAGGATGTTGCAGGCTAGCAAAATTGCTTAGCGGAAAAGACCCTCGTGCTTGTCCTTACAAGCTTTCTGGGAAGGCAACAGGATAAAGTCCCAGTGTCATGAATGTCCCCTTGAATTCACCAGCACTGAAGAAACTTATTAGGAAGTTAGGAAGAAACTTATTAGGAAGCCACCAAGGTGAGAACTGGAGAGAAGAAAAGGGAAGAAGGCCTCTCTCTGATGAGGGATGACTCTTTGAGGAGGACCATACTGGGTGTTCTAATGGGGAAGTCATGAAAATTTTACGGACTTGATTTTTGTCCTAGTGACTTTACACTTCAGAAATCAGTCTTCAATGTATGCAGATACAACTGCTTAGATTTCTTTGCTTAGCTCTTCTACTATAAGATATGTTTCATTCTGAAGTGCAAGAATTACTTAAATGGAAAAGTTCAATGGAATTAACTTTCACCAGTCACCTCTTTCCTGTTTCTGGTCACTTATGATTCAGGCTGACTTCTTTTAAGGGTAACTTGAGGTCATTAATGTCTATCTATGTTTAAACATTTAAAAAATTGTATACTTACTTTAGAAAGTTGCACAGCAAAGTTTCTCTATGTGTTAGTTTTTAACTAAGTGAAAATTTTGCTCCAAAAGAGAGAATTATATAAAATTCAAGGATGGGTGCCTGCCCATTCCATCATTTCCCAAAAAAATATGCAGTAATGACTGCTAGACTCAAGTTTTTGGCTGCCAATCTTACAGAGTTCCTCTGGAAGAAGCCCAAGGCACAAACCCGAGGCAGTCACAGCCTCTTTATGGCTCTGATGCCCAACACAGAGCTGTCGTCAGTTTCCAGTGTCCCAAGAACCACAACACGCTAAGCAGAACCACTCTGCAGAAATTCAGTCTGGATCCAAACCTGCCCCTGGTAAATGGGAAAGCCCATCAGTTGAGCAGGTCAATGGCAAAAGAAAGGCACGTCAAAAACGGAGAGAGCTTTGACATGGGTATATCCCCACAGAACTGTCACTACAATTGAGAAAACAGACATTTCCATCACCCCCCCAAAAGTTTCTCTGTGGCCCTTGGTTATCCATCCTTCTCCCCATCTCCATCCCCAGACAATCACTGATCTGCTTTCTGTCACCGTAGATCTGTTTGTATTTTCTAGAAAGTTCTCATGCTCTATGTATTCCTTTTGTGGTTAGCTTAAAGCATAAGGAGTTTAAGACTTATTCATGTCATTCTGTATATCAATGCTTTGTTCTCTTTGTAGTAGGGTTCTACTAGCTGAATACACAACAATTCAACTATCTATTGGTGAGTTCATGGGTTATTTCCAGTTTTAGAAGTAAAGTTGCCACAACATTTGTATACAAGTATTTATGTAAGAAATATCCTTTCCTCTTATTTTAGTTCAATACTTGGGAGCAAAATGACTAGGTCACGTGGGAGGTATATGCTTAACTTTTAAAGAAATTTCTAAGCTGTTTGTGTAGCATTTGTACTGTTTATACCTTAAATGTCTGATAGAATTTACAGGTAAGGCATTCACAAATAAAGCCATCCGGGCCTAAGGTTTTCTTTGTGGAAAAGTTTTTTACTATCAACACTAATTCAATATGTTTAGATTAACGTATTATTGATTTATTAGATTAATTAATTTAGATTAATCAATACATTTCGATTAACTTAAATGTTGTCCTAAGTTTCACTGATGCTCTGTTTTGATCTTCTTATCTCTCTCTTTTCTTTCTGTCTTTCATTTTGGATATATCCCATTGCCATGCCTTCAAATTTACTAATCTCCTCTGTGTGGCTTAATCTGCTACTAATACCATCTGGCGTATTTATTCTCAAACCCTGGCTTTTCATCCCTTTCAGTTTGATTTAGATCTTTTTGATCTTTTCCGTATTTCTCCTTGTCGTGTTTGTGCTCGCCCCTATTTTCTTAAACATATGAAGCATATTTCTAATAGCTCTTTTCATGTCCTTATCTATTAATCTTATGATCCACGTCATTTCTGGGTCTGTTTCTATTGACTGACTNAGTTTGATTTAGATCTTTTTCATCTTTTCCGTATTTCTCCTTGTCGTGTTTGTGCTCGCCCCTATTTTCTTAAACATATGAAGCATATTTCTAATAGCTCTTTTCATGTCCTTATCTATTAATCTTATGATCCACGTCATTTCTGGGTCTGTTTCTATTGACTGACTTACCTCCTTATTATCTTGTGAAATTTCCCACGTGTTTGCAGGCATCCTCACTTTTCACTAGTGCCAGCCATTGTGAACTTTGACTGTGAAGTGACAGATGCTTGTGGCTGTATTCCTTTAAATATTCTTGAACATTGTTTTGGGAAAGTTAAGTTACTTAGAAACAGGTTGACCTTTTCAGGGCTTACTTTTAATGTTTGCTAGCTGAGTCCACAATAACATTTCACACAGAGGAAATACGTTTCTGAGCACTTACTGAACATGCTGTATTAAGAGGTTTTCCACTTTTAATAGGGGAGAATGAACTATTCCTTGCTCTAGGGAGCTCTTCCATGAGCTCTGGGGATTGTTCTAACTACTTCTTCCCACTGATTCTTTCCCTGGCCTCAGGATTTTCCTCACATACAGGCACTGATTGGGATTCCCTAGTGGCTCAGACGGTAAAGCGTCTGCCTGCAATGTGGGAGACTCCACATCAAACCCCCTGGGTTCGATCCCCAGGTTGGGAAGATCCCCTGGAGAAGGAAATGGCAACCCACTCCATACTCTTGCCTAGAAAACTCTATGAATGGAGGAGCCTGGTGGGCTACAGTCCATGGCGTTGCAAAGAGTCGGACATGACTGAGNATCCAACTCTTCATGACGCTATGGACTGTAGCCCATCAGGCTCCTCTGCCCATGAGATTCTCCAGACAAGAATACTGGAGAGGACTGCCATGCCCTCCTCCAGGGAAATCTTCCTGGCCCAGGGATCAAACCCCCATCTCTTACGTCTCTTGCACCAACAGATGGCTTCTTTGCTACTAACACCCCCTGGGAAGCCCCATCAACCTCCCCATGCATGCGTGCACGTGAAGTTCTTTCATGTCCAACTCTGCGCACTGTCCCCCCTCCCCGCCCTGCATTTCTTCGCAAAATATTTTTACATTTTCACCCATTTTCTGCTCCTTTCCTTCCCAGTACAGAGAAGGGGTCTCNCCTATGGACTGTAGCCCATCAGGCTCCTCTGCCCATGAGATTCTCCAGACAAGAATACTGGAGTGGACTGCCATGCCCTCCTCCAGGGAAATCTTCCCGGCCCAGGGATCAAACCCCCATCTCTTATGTCTCTTGCACCAACAGATGGCTTCTTTGCTACTAACACCCCCTGGGAAGCCCCGTCAACCTCCCCGTGCATGCGTGCACGTGAAGTTCTTTCATGTCCAACTCTGCGCACTGTCCCCCCTCCCCGCCCTGCATTCCTTCGCAAAATATTTTTACATTTTCACCCATTTTCTGCTCCTTTCCTTCCCAGTACAGAGAAGGGGTCTCTGCTCTCCAAGGCTAACTGCTAGACCTGTGACCTTGATTCTATCCACTTCATCCTCCTCAAGTACCCAAGATAATNCTTCGCAAAATATTTTTACATTTTCACCCATTTTCTGCTCCTTTCCTTCCCAGTACAGAGAAGGGGTCTCTGCTCTCCAAGGCTAACTGCTAGACCTGTGACCTTGATTCTATCCACTTCATCCTCCTCAAGTACCCAAGATAATTGTCAGATGACTTCATTCTTCCCTTTCACCTCTCCACTGTCCTTCCCCCTCAGCCTATAAGCAAGCTGAAATCTCTCTTCCTATCCCCAAAGAGCATTCCCTTGACATAATATCCCCCAAGCTCCTGTCCTTTCTCTTTTCTTCTCTTCACTGCCAACTTCTTGAAAGAAACAGATTCCCACTTCCTGACCACCCACTCATATCTTATGCCGTTGCAATCTGGCTTCCAGCCAAGTGGCTCTAATAACAGTGCTTTAACACAGATCACCGAGGGAAGCACAGGATGCGAGAAGAATCCCTTGAAACCGAGGTTAAAATAGAATCGAGTGAGGCCTATTCAGTGAGATTCTCACAGGAATTAAACACCACCCAATTCTCATGGTTGTGTATTGTTGATTTAAAAGGAAGAAAATGTTCTTAATTGTTTCTCTGAAAGAGGAAGAAACTTCAGGATGTAAATTACAAATCATGTGGGCTTTTTCCTCTTCCTTAAAATACTCTAATTTTCAGAATGTAATGACAATACTTGGTGTTTTATAGATCCATCTTGATTTTATCTTCTATAACTTTTCTGTTTTGTATGAAATGAACCATATTGGGTCTTACGGTTCATACAATGCTCTTTATTTATAAAGGAGTTCCCAGGAATAGCAATGAATCAATTTAACTAATTTTTCCACTATTCTGAAGAGAAGAATAAAAAACTTGGGGAAAACATGTCTGTAATGAAGTTGTGTCTATAATCACCAGTCCTTGCAATCAAGGACAATGACATGCCCTTCTAACTATGGCAGAACAAACTTCAATATTAACATCATGTTTTCCTGTGTTTTAGGGGGGCCTTGCCGGAGAAGGTAATGGCAACCTACTCCAGTACTCTTGCCTGGAAAATCCTATGGACGGAGGAGCCTGGTAGGCTACAGTCTATGGGGTCGCAAAGAGTCAGACACGAGTGAGCGACATCACTTTCACTTTTCACTTTCATGCATTGGAGAAGGAAATGGCAACCCATTCCAGTGTTCTTGCCTGGAGAATCCCAGGGATGGGGGAGCCTGGCGGGCTGCCATCTATGGGGTTGCACAGAGTCAGACACGACTGAAGCGACTTAGCAGCAGCAGCAGCAGTGGGGGGGAGGGGGTTTGCATGTTGTTGGTTCTGTCCACACCTTTACTGTGACTCACTTTCACTGGAATTCTGCTGACAATCTGTTCTAAAGAAAGAGTTGCATTATTTCTCCCTTGATATATCTCTATTAGTGTCATCAATTAACCCCATGCTTGGTAGTTTCACAATATAAATGCCTTATAATTAGGATAATGACATTCAATCATAGTATAAGAATCAACTGAGGCTTCAGAAAACTGAGGGTGTGGCCTCTCTGCCTGATCTCCCCGCTTTCAGATAACTAAGGACATTTCTACTTCTGCCTTTTGTTTTGCACTTCTTGCTATTCAGGGTGATATCTGAGAGTATCAACAGAGTAAGAGTGCTTCTGTCATTTTCAAAAAACAAAAAAAGTGTGAGATTTTAATTATTTTAGAAGCAAGATTGGAGGAAAGTATGATTTTGAGAATGATAAAAATTTTTGATTCCTAGATTTTATTTCTTAGAGTGCTCCTTTTGTGAGCATATTCTGAAGTAAAAGGAGCTCATCACAATGACTATTCTCCATCACACAGTTGAGCAGAAAAGAGTTGAATGCTGTTCGCGAGTACCTAGAAAATGCCAGAGCCAAGTAGCCAAGATGCATAGAAGTTATCCTTTTTACGGCAAAATCACAAAGGTGGCAAAATGCTGCCAGCCAGGGCTGTCTTTTCGTTCTAATGATCTAAGTATTCGGATTAAGAAATTGCCTTTCTCTTATATTTCACCAGGAGTATATCCAGCTAAGAACTTTAAATCTGTTAGCTGTGGAACAATAATGCACCTTTCCACGGCTCTTTCCTGACAAATGAAGTAAGAAGCCTAGGGTAAAACTCCTCTACACTGTAATTAAGACTGGAATACATCTTGTCCTTTGTCCAACACTGCTTACTTATACAATGTTATTCACACACCAAAGGGAATTCTAGTTACCATGAAAAACAAGCCACAGGGACACTATAGAAATTTCCCACAATTATTTGTTCCAAAGTAAATACATTTCCTTTGATTCTGACAAAACCATAAAACACAGAAGTGCATTGTGAGGCTCTGTCTAGCGGTGTGTTTACCAATACCCTGGAGGCTTCACTCTTTGAAACGCAACAAGATTACATCATGCTGCTTCATCTCTCATCATCTGACATGCATATATATTATACCTAACAATCAGACATCAGCAGAAGAAAACAATACACTAATTCTTGAATCAGGGTTCTGTTTTATACTCCATTTGCAAAGGGTAATCATGACTTAGCTTAAATGAGGCTCCATGCCTCAGTTCAGTTCAGTCACCCAGTCATGTCCGACTCTTTGCGACCTCACGGACTGCAGCACGTCAGGCCTCCCTGTCCATCACCAACTCTTGGAGTTTACTCAGACTCATGTCCATTGAGTCAGTGATGCCATCCAACAATTTCATCCTCTGTCGTCCCCTCTCCTCCCGCCTTCAATCTTTCCCAGCCTCAGGGTCTTTTCAAATGAGTTAGCTCTTCGCATCAGGTGGACAAAGCATTGGAGTTTCAGCTTCAACATCAGCCCTTCCAATTAATATTCAGGACTGATTTCCTTTAGGNTCCAACAATCTCATCCTCTGTCGTCCCCTCTCCTCCCGCCTTCAATCTTTCCCAGCCTCAGGGTCTTTTCAAATGAGTTAGCTCTTCGCATCAGGTGGACAAAGCATTGGAGTTTCAGCTTCAACATCAGCCCTTCCAATTAATATTCAGGACTGATTTCCTTTAGGATTGATTGGTTGGATCTCCTTGCAGTCCAAGGGACTCTCAAGAGTCGAGATTACAAGTTTCAAAGAGTGAAAGTTGTTGACCGAGCCTGGGTCCCTGATACAATACAGGAAACACAGAATGTTCATCCGACATTTTCTGAAGGCCTTCATGAGTGTTAATTCATATATAGCACAGGAATGAACAACAAATTTTATAGAGATTTCTAAACTTTACCACCATTTCTCTCCGTCATAATAACAATAACGTCGTTTTCAGTGAACTTCCTTTTCTCTTGCAATCAAACAGGCCTGTTCTTCCAAATACTTAAGCCTCAATGATTCTACTCTCCACAACCAGAGAGTCACTTCAAGGGAGCACTTTGTTTTCAATTTAGATGACAAATTCCCTCTTCTCTCTTCATCTATTTTACTAGATTTAGGGTATACTAGGATTATAAAAGAATCATACATGCTCACCCACCACACAAAGAAAAAATTTCAGTACTTTATAACAGTTTCTCTTTGTGTTGATCCTTTTATTTATTCATTGACTCTGTAGATGTTGGACACCTAAAATATGCTAGACATTAACTTTCCAAGGAATAATACAGAAGTATCTTGTACTTCTATGCCCTCCTTTATTCTGGTTTGTTCACAACCATTCACATCCATTCCCATGGCTACACCTTAGCTTTATCACCACATGGAACTGGGTCGCCCTGAACCCATAAACACAAACTGCATCTTCTGATCTATGTCTGTCTGCATAGACAGTATGTCTGTCCTTTACTTTTAAAAAATCTATTCTTTGATATTACTGACACCTTCAGTTCCCCACCACTTAGAGGTCTGAAAGCACATCTGGATTCAGATACTAGCTTGCCTGGGGCCCACAGTTACAGCACAGAGGCCAGTACCCTTGTTTCTAGTCTCCTTTGTCCTTTCGTGATCTTTGCCATGACCATCCCCAGCTCAGTTCAACCCCACTGGACCCATAGAAGGATCAGTGGAATGATGTGGCCCCAGACAAAGTTCTGGGCTTCGGAGTCAGCCTGCAGTTTGCATTTGCTTCTGCCAATTGCCAGCTGTGTGGCTTTATTAAGCATTTAACCTCTACAAGCCTCGGTTTCTCTATCCGTATGATGTAAATAATGATTCCCACATCACAGGCCTTATTATGAGGACTAGAGAACAGGCATCTTAACCACATAGCATAGCCTTCTTCTGGCACATAGAAGGCATGAATAAATAGAAATGTTTGTCTGTTTCTAGTTCAGTTCTGCTAAGCCTTTCTGGAGAAAATTGCATATTCATGTTGCTGGGCTCCATTATAAATTTATAAGCTCCATCCTTCGCTTGCCCCTCAAGGGTTTCTCATCTACTCCATTTCCGTTCTCCATAACAGCTGTTCCAATCCTTTATGCCTTTCCTCAAGGGTCCTGCCAGGTTCCTGCCTCCCCTGCTCTCAGCAGGTGGCCTAACTTCCTCTTCTGCTGAGAAAGCAGGTGCCCGTGAGCACGTGCAACTTCCGCTTCTGTCCTGACCTCTCCAATCAGCTCTGTCATCATGCCTCCTCTCCCACTTCACTCCACCCTCAGGAAAAGAAGTATCCCTGCTCACTCGAAAATTAATGAAATGACCCAGAAAGTATTTGTTGAATGTTGATTGATGGACCGACCATATGTCAGGCCCTGGGCTGGGTGCCAACCTGGTCTCAAACAGCTCTAGCCTCATAGAGAAGTCAGATCAGTGCACGAACCAGAAACAAACAACAGGATTCATGCTATGATAAATGCAAAGACAGTTACCAGCCAAGGCTTGCAAGGTCAGCTAGGCCAGCTCCCCATAGCCGGCTGCATCTGAACCGAAGACTGAAAAAGAAATAGTAGTAGCCAGGTTAGAGGGAAGGGGAGAGTACTTATAGACAAAGAAAGCAGGCTGTGCAAATCATGGAAACATGGAAGACCTGGGTGCTGGGCCCAGATTTCATTACAGACGTAAGGAACCTGGAGCATATAGCTGTTGGAAACAACTGCTGGGCCAGACACTCAGTTTGTGTCACCGAGTGGACAGGAATGAAGAAGCCAGACAGACACTCCTGACTTGCTCCAAATCCAGGTATCTAGTGTTAGAGAAGTTTTCCTGATCAGGAAAACTTCCAGTTTGTTCACATCACTTCTGTCCTGGAAATGGAATGTCTCATATGACTGATATGAGACACATAGATTATGACCACAGGCCTTAAGAAATACGGCCAATGTGCCTGAACCATTTTCTGTCTGCACTGAAGGAAACTGTAGTTAGAAACTCTTTTGTTTAAAAATTCTATTTGCTTCCTTTTTCAATATGCGTGCTGTGCTGTGTGCTGTGCTTAGTCACCCAGTCAAGTCTGACTCTCTGTGACCCCATGGACTGTAGCCCACCAGGCTCCTCTGCCCATGGGGATTCTTCAAGCAAGAATGCTGGAGTGGGTTGCCATGTCCTCCTCCAGGGGATCTTCCCAACTCAGGGATCGAACCCAGCTCTCCCGCATTGCAGGCAGATTCTTTACCGTGTGAGCCACCAGAGAAGCCCTTCAATATGTGTACCTCCATAAATAGATAAATAGGGACTTCCCTCATAGTTCAGTTGGTATAGAATCTGGCTGCAATGCAGAAGACCCAGGTTCAATTCCTGAGTTGGGAAGATCCCCTGAAGAAGGAAATGGCAACCCACTCCAGTATTCTTGCCTGGAGAATCCCATGAGCAGAGGAGGCTGGCAGGTTACAGTCCATGGGGTCACAAGAGTTGGACACAACTTAGCGACTAAACCACCAAACCACCATAAATAGACTACAGAGAAATTTCTCTTCTTGTACCCCAAATAAGGCAAAGAGAAGTTAGTAATAAGCAGCTTTCAAAATATGGGCTTACATTTTTCTTTCTGAAAAGTATTTTTAAAAGATTGAAAATGCCTAGAAGAAAACACAAGCAATAAGTTCCTTGCCATTAGTCTGGGCAATGAATTTTTCAGATTTGACACCAAAAGCACAGGCAACAGAAGCAATAATAAACAACTGGGACTACATCAAACTAATGCACAACAAAGGAAACCATCAACAAAATGAAAAGGCAACCTACCAAATGAGAGAAAATATTTGCATATCATATATCAGATAAAGGGGTAATATTCAAAATATATTAAGAGCTCATACAACTCAAAATCAAAAACATGAACAATACAACTTTAAAAAAAATAAGCAGATAACCTGAAAAGACATTTTTCCAAAGAAGATACATAGATGGTCAACAAGCACATGAAAAGATGATCAAAATCACTAATAATCAGAAAAGTGGAAATCACCTCTCTGACTTGCCTTGGAGCTTACAGTCTTTGGGGTCACGAGGAGTCAGACATGAGTTGAGTGACTAATACTCTCGCTGTATGTGGGATTCTGGGGGCATGGTCCTTTTTCCTTTGGAATACAGTGTTTGCTTATGAATTGAAAGTTTGCAAGGTAAGAAGTATGAAGTAAGAACTTTTTCAAAAAGAAAGCATTAATGTCTGTCCTAAGGATTTCATGATTTCATAAAACCAATCTAAGAATAATTTATATTCTACTAGAAAAACGATGGCTAATTTTTATAAAGGTATAATCATTAGGTTTTTTTTTTTAAACTGAGAAGGAAAACAGCAAATGTGATTAACCTCCATGATTAAGAAAATTAGTTTATGCAGAATAAATTATCTTCTAATGACAGTAGTTTGGGGGAAAGTGTATAAAATTAAGTACTGCAAAGTAAGTTCCACAAGAGTGCTGGAGAGTCCCTGGAGTTGGGAAGGAATTCTGGGTTATATAACATACAGCAACGGAAGAGGACTGGACAGGCACTTAATCTACACTATTTCCTTCAGAACAGGTTTTCAGAGAATTAAACACTTACTCGAGATCCCAACACTAGTAAATAATTGGCAGAGCTCAAATTTGAACCCAACTGTATGCCTCCAGCACACATCCCCTTTGCAGTCCACCACGTCACCGGGAGTGTCTGTGTTCATGGTACTAGGCTAGGTGCTTCGACAGCTGGAAGGGTGAACATCCCTACCTGCATGTTGTTAGCTGACAGACCCTATTTAATGTACTTAGCTGAAAAAAAAAGAATGAAAGAAAGCTAGCATTTCTCTTCCTGTCAGTAAAAATTAAACCATGAATCTATGATTCAGAAGAAAAATGTCCTTATCCAGGTGCATTTTTGTACATTAGCATTTAGGGCAAATTGCCCAGAAATCCAATACTAATTTACCCTTAGGATCTCAGCCCACAGTTACTGTTGGAATTTTTGGCAAGTAGATTTCCCTGAGGGTAATAGTCAAATTAAGAAGCCTTCTTAAAGAAAAGGTGTGAGAGTCTTAGGCAAGAGTTCAAAGCTTGGTGTTCAAAGGTGGGGAGGGGTACTTAGCCAGGGGGTGCTCCAGTGGGTGAACGAGGTGAGAGAGTGCCTCTTTCCTTACCCCAAACCTCTGCTTAATGGAGCAGTGATAGATTTGGTACGCAGTGGTGATAATCTTTACTTTGCACTCAAAATAACAGTGAACCATAATTTAAATTCTAATTTCAAAGTTATTACAGCAGATTTGGGAGGTGAACATTTCCAGGGTCAAACTTGAACTCTTTGCAACTATAAAATGCCAATGTGAGTTTAGTAGCCCAGAAAAGCACTTCCCATACCTGTAATACTCTCAAATTCATGAGTTTAATTCCTATTGTGCTGAGAGCCCCCTTAGGTTAACCAAGAAAATAACAATAATAACAATAGTTACCTTTTTGATCACTTACTATGTGAAATGTATGATTCTTAAGGTTTTACCATTCAGTGAATCCTCATAATAACTCTATGTTTATATACCTATTTTATAGATGAGAAAACTGAAGTCTAGTGAGATTAAGTGACTGGCCAAAGATTATAAAGCTGGTAACTAGGAGAAGGCAATGGCACCCCACTCCAGTACTCTTGCCTGGAAAATCCTATGGATGGAGGAGCCTGATAGGCTGCCGTCCATGGGGTCACTAAGAGTCGGATACAACTGAGCGACTTCCCTTTCGCTTCTCACTTTCATGCACTGGAGAAGGAAATGGCAACCCACTCCANAGCCTCACTGTCCTCCCTGACTTGTGGTGCCCCTTGAGAGTGCCCCCCTCCAACACGTGCACACACACACATATGCACACAATTGCCACACTCAGATGACCAGGCAGCCCCCAGCTTTCCATCCAGATCTGCAGAAGGGTTCCCATGGTGGGTACACCTTTCTGCTGGTCCCCTAAGAGCTCTGTGTTTCCCTGAGAAGTACCTGTTTCCAGAGATTTTGTCTGTCTCTTTGTCTTGTTCAGGGACAAAGCTGTTGTCTCTAGGGACATGATCTTGTGTGATGAACTTGGCACACAACTTTAGAATGACCCAGGGCAGTTAGTCAAGGGTAGATACATGTGCCCACCCCTGCAAACTGCTTTCTCTTTCAAGCGCCCTGGGGCATCTCTTTCAGGGAGTACAGAAGAGAGGATGGGGGTTAAGTCATGGACCTGGCGGCCTCCCAGGTGGTGCGAGTGGTAAAGAGCCTGCCCGCCAACGCAGGAGACCTCAGAGACATGGGTTTGCTCTCTGGGTCGGGAAAATCCTCTGGAGGAGGGCATGGCAACCCACTCCAGTATTCTTGCCTGGAGAATCCCCATGGACAGAGAAACCTGGGGGGGCCACAGTTTATAGAGTCACAAAGAGTTAGACAAGACTGAAGCAATTTAGCACATACGCACACACAGAGACTTGGTAAACTGCTTTTAGTGAGATGGATTACCATGCCACCAAATAATTTAGGGACACATATATATTGCTGGACTACTGAGCCATCATATGTTAGTTGCTTCCAGTGAGTCAAATGTAAGACACGGCCCCCGCCTTCAATGTCCCTCTTTAGAGGCAGTAGAGGGCACAGGCCTCAGGTCCCAGATCTGCCATAAACCCATCTGGATGACCGGTAGCCTAGCTTTGAGCTTCAGGTTTCATTCTGTGAGATGCCATTACTCTGCTTTGCAATTACTTCCAGGATTGGATAGGATGTGTGACACACAGGGTGGGTGGCAGGGAGGGAGAGACTCAGTAAATAACAGGCCTACTTACGTTGTTTTTTACGGGCTTGCTGAGATGCATGGTCCATGCTCTCAGGAGACCTATGGACATAAATGGGGCAAACGTGTAAATATTACATAGGCCCCAGAATGGACCTCTCCATACAGTGCAGCCCCAGGATGGGGAGCAAAGGAAGCACAGGCCTGCCTTTTGGGAGGAGGAAGTCCTTCACAGGAGAGGTGACAGAGGGACTTCCCGGGAGTCCAGTGATTCAGACTCCACACTCCCACTGCAGGAGGTGTGGGTTCAAACCCTGCTCAGGAAATGAGGATGCCATATGCTGCACATCTTGGCCAAACTGGGGAAAAAAAAAAAGAGGTCACACAACTTGAGCCATGAAGGATGTTTAAGTAAGGACACACCAAGACTGGAATGGCATTGCAGATGGAGGGAACGGCATGAGCGAAGGCCTGGAGGCTCGGAACACTTGGAGCCTACAGGATAAGCCTGTCCTGTGGCATAAGCCTGTAGGGTGGGAGACAGGAAGCCTAAGGAGAAGCAGAGACACAGTAGAGTGCAGTTTTAAGCACTTACTTAGACACAACAGGGGGTGTTCATTGAATTGCGTTTCCTCTTGAAAACCTTTCTCTTTATTAATTTTAATTGGAAAAATAACATGCTCATTGTTTAAGAAAATAATCCAGCCACATAAAAGCAATAAAATAAACCATCCTGCCCCATTCCCTAGAGGTTAACAGTTTAGTATTTATCCAGGACTATTCACTGAAGAGTGTTTTAGCAACCCTTTTCAGTGTGTTTTGTTAAAAATTTTATATATTAAAAAAAAGATCCGATTTTTTATTTAAAATAAAAATCACTCTTGGTATAAGGCGGTGGGTAGGGTGACTGAAGGTGGGAGACTCCCTCAGTGCCAGGGGCTGAAACACCACAGGCCCTGCGTGGAGAGAGTGCTCTGGGGCGAGAGGAAGGAGCTTGGGTCCTCATCA
The DNA here is from genome assembly GCA_006410615.1 of Neotragus moschatus. Classification (NCBI taxonomy): domain Eukaryota; kingdom Metazoa; phylum Chordata; class Mammalia; order Artiodactyla; family Bovidae; genus Neotragus; species Neotragus moschatus. The sequence continues at coordinate 129,435 of SJYA01000916.1, forward strand.
GCTGCAAGACTGACAGAGAGCGGGAAGTTAAGCAGGACATTTTGACTGCTGCTTAAATTAATGAGACTGGATCTACAGAAGAAACACAGGTGTGGGGGTGAAATTATGAGCATAACTCTGGACATGAGAAGTGTGGTGTGGTCTGGGACATCCAGGAAAGGAAGTCATGTATCTGGGGTTAAGGATAGGAATCTGACTTAAAGAAGGAGGCGTGTAGGAGATTTCATGTGATGTGAGATTACTCAGGTAGAAGCGGAGGAAGGCCCACGTTTAAGGACTGAGCAGAGATGGGGGCCTTTACAAGGATGAAAAGGAACTGACCCAGGAGCGGAGACAGGAGAGCATGGCACAGTCAGTGAGCCTCCTTCCAGAAGGATCTGCAGTGTCTAATGCCGTGAGTAATTTGACTCAAGTGAAAATGAGCTTTGCTCCTAGTAGTCAGGGAGCTTTACTGGAATGGGTTCAGCACATCATTTGCGTATATTATTAGAAAAAACCAGGAAGGAAATATAACACAATGTCAACAGTGCTTATTTCTGGATGTTGAGGTTATGGGTGATAGCTATTTCCTTCTGTTCCTAGAAAAAAGATGAGGGACAACGGAGGAAGAAGAAGGTGCAATATTCCAAAAGGAAACATTTAAAAATTATATCATTAAAGCAAATTTGTTCAACATGTCCAAGCATTTAAAATTACAAGGGAAGACAATAACTTTATGGGGAAAACAGCATAAAATAATATTGCCACTATGTCACTGCTTACTGTTTTGCAAAGCATGAAGCGTGAAGCACGGCAGCAAACTCCCTACATGAAGTATGGTGGGAAACTCTCTGCTTCCCCCAAAAGATCCCACAAAGTCAACTCAGGAACCCACAGCAGGGTGTTCCCCAAATTTCAGGCATTTAGTCCATGAATGTTGTCAATTCCCTTTACCACTAGTCCTGCTATTTAACAAACACTGCATTTAAACCAACTCATTTTTTACACTTAAATGGATTCATTTCTATCACAATAGTAAATATAAAATAATTAGCATAATACATAGAAGGTAACTGAAAAATTAGTATACTGAAAACAAAACAATTGTTAGTAATTCTAGCAAGATGCTCTCAATAACCCAAGATGTCCAGCTTGAGTCCTGAACTAGCTCTCTGGTAATAAGGAAGATCAACACTTGCTGCTATTGTTCAGTCGCTAAGTCACGTCCAACTCTTTGCAAACCCAGAGACTGCAGCACGCCAGGCTCCTCTGTCCTCTACTATCTCTTGGAGTTTGCTCAAATTCATGTGCATTGAGTCGGTGATGCTTTCTAGCCATCTCATTCTCTGTTACCCCCTTCTCCTTTTGCCTTCAGTCTTTCCCATCATCAGGGTAAGAATGAGTGGGCTCTTCGCATCACGTGACCAAAGTATTAGAGCTTCAGTTTTCCTGGTGGATCAGTGGTAAAGAATCCGCCAGCCAATGCAGGAGACACAGGTTCCATCCTTGGGTGGGTAAGATCTCCTAGAGAAGGAAATGGCAACCCACTCCAGTATTTTCGCCTGGGAAAACCCAGGGACAGAGGAAACTGGGTGCTACAATACAGTCCACGGGGTTGCAAAGAGTCGGACATGACTTAGTGACTAAGTGACTAATAACAATCAACAGTACTAGAAGTGGTTAAAGCCTTACTGGTAGTGTAGTCTGGGTTTAAGAATTCCATTGCAAATCATTTACTTGAAAGGAGAAGGAAACATCGAAACACAAATAAAAGAGTTGGGAAGAAAGAGAGAAAAGGGAAGGAAGCCAATAAATGATGTATTATCAAGCCAGTGATCACTCTGGGCAACTGGGGCTTAATCCCCCTGGGCAAACTCTGGGAACCAGTGCAGAACACACCTCAGAATCAGCCCACACAGTGGGTGAGAGAGCCGGGGTATCTGAACACCAACCACTGTTAAAGGTTGATCGTGGGGATATTAATTTCCTAGTATTACCGGGCTGTCTTGAGGGCGGCAAAGCAGGCCCCAGAGGCAAGAGATGAACTCAGGCAAAGAATACAAGTGCTACAGCTGGAAGGCACTTGATAAAGGTGGCAACATGGACAGGGCTCCAACAGAAGCTGCTACATACCAAACTGAGGCTGCAAGAGAACACAAAAGGAAAGCGTGTACATTTGTCAGTCCCAGTCTCCCAGCTCATCCCACACCCACCCTCCCCCTTGAGACTGACATTGAGATGATTTACAACTACCATACATAAAACAGACAACTAATGAGAACCCACTGTATATAGCACAGGGAGCTCGACTCAACCTGATGACCTACCTGGGGAGGCGATCTACGAAAGAAGCGATATACGGACACGTAGACTGATTGACTTTGCTGTATAGCAGAAAAAACAACACTGTAAAGCAACTGCTGCTGCTGCTGCTCAGTCGCTTCAGTCGTGTCCGGCTCTGCGCGACCCCATAGACAGCAGCCCACCAGGCTCCCCTGTCCCTGGGATTCTCCAGGCAAGAACACTGGAGTGGGTTGCCATTGCCTCCTCCAATGTGTGAAAGTAAAGTCGCTCAGTTGTGTCCAACCCAGAGACCCCATGGACTGCAGCCTACCAGGCTCCTCCATCCATGGGATTTTCCAGGCAAGAGTACTGAAGCGGGTTGCCATTGCCTTCTCCATAAAGCAACTATACTCCAATAAAAAAAAAAAAAATTTTTTTTTTTAATAAATGAATGGAAGTTCTCTCATTACTTGAGTCAAAGGAATTTATGGAGAACCTGTTAATCACTCAAAATCATCTCCCACACCACCAAGCTAAGATTCCCCTAGCCCAGGTAATCAGATAACCTGGTAAGCCTGAAGTAATTCAGAAGGTGCTGAGCCTAACCCAACAACTGTCCTGAGGAATCTGGTCAAACCTCATCCATATCAGCTTACTGAAAAAACAGACATTTCCCAATATTTTAAAATTTAGGTTTATTTTCCTCCCTATCCATTAGAAATAGCCTCATCATATCTGCCTGCCCCACAGAGTGGTCAAAAAGTGTCTTCTCTATGGCAACAAGTCATTAAGACGAAAGTCTGTGTTACAACATAGATAAATGAGAGTATGCTCGGTCACTGTAAAAAGGACTTTTTAATCCTTAAAAGAAAAGACAGTAAATTCCTTCGTGTGATAGCTCCCTGGATTCATTTAAAATATGATTTACCTTTAAATATCAGCCATAGCTCACAACAAAGGATAAAGTATACAAGCTCCAGGTGCTACCAGTGTTTGTAATTTTTATAGATATTCTTTCATTCAACAAATATTTGTGGGACTGTTTCTGTATACCGGGAACTGTTCTAGGTGTCTGGAGATACAGCAATGAAGGAAACACAAAAATCCCTTTCCTCCAGGAAACTACACCCTAGTGAGGAAGACAGTCAATAAATAAATGAAAAATAGGTACAGGATGTCAGCTGGTAATAAGTGTTACAAACAAAGGAGGAAAAGAGTATAGGGAGGACACTTGGCTGGGGACATATTCTAATTTTAAATAGGGTGACAGGAGAAGGCCTTACTCACAAGAAATATTCAGAAAGACCCAAAGGAGGTGAGGGAGTAAGCCATGTGAAGATCTGGGAAAGATAACTACAAAGAGAGCAAATAGTCTATGCGGGGATCATGGGGCGAGAACTCGCCCGAGATTTGAGAAACAGCAAGGAAACTGGTAATGCTGGTTCAGAGTCAGAAAAGGGAAGAGCAGGAGACAGAGAAGAGAGGAAAAAGGGGTGAGTGGGGGTCACGTAGAGGCGTGTAGACCNTCTCATTACTTGAGTCAAAGGAATTTATGGAGAACCTGTTAATCACTCAAAATCATCTCCCACACCACCAAGCTAAGATTCCCCTAGCCCAGGTAATCAGATAACCTGGTAAGCCTGAAGTAATTCAGAAGGTGCTGAGCCTAACCCAACAACTGTCCTGAGGAATCTGGTCAAACCTCATCCATATCAGCTTACTGAAAAAACAGACATTTCCCAATATTTTAAAATTTAGGTTTATTTTCCTCCCTATCCATTAGAAATAGCCTCATCATATCTGCCTGCCCCACAGAGTGGTCAAAAAGTGTCTTCTCTATGGCAACAAGTCATTAAGACGAAAGTCTGTGTTACAACATAGATAAATGAGAGTATGCTCGGTCACTGTAAAAAGGACTTTTTAATCCTTAAAAGAAAAGACAGTAAATTCCTTCGTGTGATAGCTCCCTGGATTCATTTAAAATATGATTTACCTTTAAATATCAGCCATAGCTCACAACAAAGGATAAAGTATACAAGCTCCAGGTGCTACCAGTGTTTGTAATTTTTATAGATATTCTTTCATTCAACAAATATTTGTGGGACTGTTTCTGTATACCGGGAACTGTTCTAGGTGTCTGGAGATACAGCAATGAAGGAAACACAAAAATCCCTTTCCTCCAGGAAACTACACCCTAGTGAGGAAGACAGTCAATAAATAAATGAAAAATAGGTACAGGATGTCAGCTGGTAATAAGTGTTACAAACAAAGGAGGAAAAGAGTATAGGGAGGACACTTGGCTGGGGACATATTCTAATTTTAAATAGGGTGACAGGAGAAGGCCTTACTCACAAGAAATATTCAGAAAGACCCAAAGGAGGTGAGGGAGTAAGCCATGTGAAGATCTGGGAAAGATAACTACAAAGAGAGCAAATAGTCTATGCGGGGATCATGGGGCGAGAACTCGCCCGAGATTTGAGAAACAGCAAGGAAACTGGTAATGCTGGTTCAGAGTCAGAAAAGGGAAGAGCAGGAGACAGAGAAGAGAGGAAAAAGGGGTGAGTGGGGGTCACGTAGAGGCGTGTAGACCACTGTGAAACTGTAAACTAAGGGAGAGTTCTGGGCAAGGGAAAGACCTGGCCTGACTCAGGTTTAAGAAGATCCCCCTGGCAGCTCTGCAGATGACAGACAGAGACAGGGAGGCTAGTTGGGAGGTTGTTGTCAAAATCCAGAGAGGTGGTGGCAAGTTGAACCAGGCTGGTGAGAAGTAGTTGGTTCTGGCCACATTTTATAGGTCACAAAGTACAGGCTCTGGAGAGAGATTAGATACGAGAAATGTTAGGGTGAAGGACAGTGCTAAGGCTTTTGGCATGAGCAGTAGAGAAGCAGACCTACTCTTTCCTGAGATAGAGTAGACTAAGAGGAGCAGGTTTGGGGAAAGATCAGAAGTTGCATTTTGAACATGTGAAGTTTCAGAGACCTATCAGACACCCCAGTGGAGGGTCTGTAGGCAGTTGGAGCAAGTCTGTGCGTCAGGGATTAGGTCTAAGTCAAAGAAAAGACTAGGAGTTGCTAGCATCTACGGTACATTTAAAGGCACGAGACTGGATGAGGTCAGCAAGGGAAGGAATCTGATAGAAGGGGCCGAGAGGCCGAGCCATAGGGGCAGTCCACCAACCAGAGGTCAGGGAGAACACGGGGGACGAGCAGAGGAGAGTGAAGGGGCGCCCAGAAGACCAGGAAAGAACCAGAAGCTGAAGATATCCTGGAAACAAGACAGCTTTGAAGAAAGAATAGTCAACAGCGTCGAATGTTGATGGTGGTCAAATAGGGAGACTGAGAACCGACCATCAGATTTAGCAGCTTCAGGGAAGAGCTGGGACCAAATCCATGTCCACAGTGTGTCCGGGAGAGAAGCGGAGGAGATGAGTGTATCATATTTACCACCCTCTTTGTGTTGGCAATTTTGGAGCCAAAAGAAATGTCTAATTTTCCCCCCCAACAAAACTAAGTATAATTATTCACTCTGCTTAATTTATTAACTCAGGTTAAAAAAAAAAAACCAACTAGCTTTTTCCTTCCACAGTAGGGTGCTTGCCTAAGATTTTTATAAGTGGCTTCATTTTCTGCTTTACTTTTTACATGAACAGAAATACCAGCTACACACTATAATATGGGTAGTATATCTGGTAAATATTCTTCATGTGTAGTCTCTGTAGTAAGCGACCTGAAGTATGTCATTTATCTAAGTCAGTAAATCTGTGTCTCTTTCTCTTCCCATCTAGCGGGGCAGCCATAACCTAGAAGCGGGGTTTCCCTGGTGGCTCAGTGGTAAAGAATCCACCCACCAACGCAGGAGACACAGGCTCTATCCCTGATCTGCGAAGATCCCACGTGCTGAGGAGCAACTAAGCCCTTGACCCACAACTGATTAAGCCTGTGCGGCACAGCCTGGGAGCCCAACTACTAAAGCCTGTGTGCCCTAGAGCCTGTGCTCCGCAACAAGAGAAGCCACCACAACGAGAAGCCCTGGCGCTGCGAGTAGAGAAAAGCCACTGGAGAAAAGCCCGTGCAGCAGCCGAGGCTCAGCACAGCCGAAAATATAAATAAACAAATGAACATAATCGAGAAGACAGGGGAAAGGAGAGGACAGGAAGAAAAAGAGAAGCAAGCGATACTCTGAATTTCCTCCAGCCTCACGATGGAGTCGGCTCCATTTAAACTCAGCATCGACACGTGGGATGAATACACACAGTCACAATCAGCAGCGTCCACAGAATCAGAGGCTGGGAGTATAGCTACCTGACTCATGTACATTGTGAATTAAGTTAACCAAAATAAAAAGAGAAATTTCTCTTTCCTTTTCAATTAAATCTGTGCCCTGTTGATCTGAATACAGTCCTGAGTTTCTTTAAACTCTTTAAATTAGTTGTAATGGCTGCAGTATCATTTTTATTTGATTTCCTCTTTCATCTTAGAAGAAACCACGAGGAAATAGGATTTCACTCACTCCCTGGTTAACTAGAAGTGAGAGCAGTTTTACTCAAAGGATCATAGTCCTAGGCTGTAAATTATTGTTTCATTTCCTTTTCCTTCTTTTTTCCCCCTTCAACTAAAAAAAAAAAAAAAAAGAACAGAAAGAGACAGTATAGCTGAAACAGAGTTATTTCCACAAAATGTTTCTCCCACAGTGCTGGGAATCCTAAGATAAGAGTCCTGTATTCAAATGTGAGAGGTAGAAAATGTAATTTACTTCAAGCATTATGTGAAACAGAATAGGTTCTTTAAAAAATAAACCATAGTAAGTGAGATACTCACAGTAACTAATGTAGTATAATGTCCACTTGATTTTCAACCCTTTTTCATGTTTAGTAAGTAATCAAAAAATAGATAGATATGATGATGATTTTAATTTAAAGATCATTTTTGCTGTTGCTATTGTTGGAATAATGAATATAGTTAATTATAGAACATTAACTCTTGCATAGAAAACAAACCAAAAATACCCACTTTGGTTTATAAGTGAACAGGAGAGACAAAAAGTATTTAATAAGTAAACTCCTTTTTCACAGATTATGACAGTTTTTACTGTCTCTCTATCCAACTGGCTTTCTCATAGACATGGATCTTTTTCATTATCTTAATTTTCAGCTCATTTATAATTTATTACTGACACAGCCACTATCCAAAGGTGTTTTCTTACCTAAGTGACTCTTTGTGGTGACCAACTGACCACCTTAAGCATCAAATCATCCTTCTTGTCAGCTTTTAATTCCCTTCATTTTCAGGGATCACACTATGAAATTCTCATAGCTCACCAGTGCAAACAGTTTATCAAGCGATTTCACACCCACATGCTGCAGGGCTTAGGGCAAAGCGGGGACAGATGACGGCAGTGCAAAGCACGATGGCAACTGGGAGGGTTCTGCAGTACATACCTGGGCTAAATTCTCAATGTTGTATTCACATTTGGGTCTTTACTTCTCTCACAGCATGCCATGTCTCTTTGGACTGCCAGGATAGTAATCCAAGAAGTTTGGACAGTTAGGAAATCATTTGACTTAAAACTTCAAACTGCAGTTCACGCCACAGCCCTCCTTTGGACAATTCTGACCTGTTTACCGGTTGGATTGTTCTGGCACGGGCATCTGAACCCATATTTTAGTTGATAAAGTTTTCCCTTTCCTGGAAGTCCAGGTTTATCTTCATACTAGAGGAAGAAAGAGACAGAAACAGAGAAGAAGACAAAAACGTCAACTATGTCACAATAAGGGGAAAAAACATCAGACTACATCCTGTCTGTATATTTTAACACTTCCTATAAGAGAAATCCAGGAAAATGCTTCCCTCCACCCCCCCCAAGTGAGTACAAGTTTTGCCACAGTTAATAGACGCTCCTGCTTGCTGAGCTCAACTGCATGTATCCAGTAGACTGGATCAGACGGAGGCTGGAGGAACGTTAAACTCAGCAGGACGCACAAACCTGCTCTCTTGCTCTGCCGTGTTTCTACACCCACCAAGGATCCCCATGTTTCCAAGTCTCTGGGATCCAGCTGCCTCTGGAAGTCACCCCATCACTTCCTTCTCACCTTACCCCACTGCCTCCTCTGCCAAACGTCCATATCTAAAGCACCCGAGACCTGTTCTGACTGCTGTGTCTGTTGGGACCACAAATATCATTTCACCCATTACACTGAAAAACAATTTGCAACACAAATATTTCAACAAATTCCCTTGGTCCGTGTTTCAATTCAGCATTTCAAGCCCTGCAGCATGTGGGTGTGAAATCGCTTGATAAACTGTTTGCACTGGTGAGCTATGAGAATTTCATAGTGTGATCCCTGAAAATGAAGGGAATTAAAAGCTGACAAGAAGGATGATTTGATGCTTAAGGTGGTCAGTTGGTCACCACAAAGAGTCACTTAGGTAAGAAAACACCTTTGGATAGTGGCTGTGTCAGTAATTGAAATTGAAGAACAATTTCAGTTCTTCCCTTCCTATAATGTACATTATCAACACATTTTCTGGAAAGGCATATTTCAATCTGACAAGTTTTTCAAATGGAGAAATTAAATCATAGAGTTTAAGGGAAATGTGCAAAGCAGTCAGTTAAGAAGTCTAACAACACATGACATATCACCAAAAATGTAGCTTAAAAACAACCTAGAGTCTGTCATACAGACTGAAGTAAGTCAGAAAGAGAAAAACAAATATTGTCTATTGATGCATATATGTGGAATCTAGCAAAATAATACTGATGAACCTATGTTCAGGGCAGGAATGGAGACACAGATGTAGAGAATGGACTTGGGAACAAATTAGGGGAAGGAGAGGGTGGGAGGAATGGAGAGAGCAGCACCGCCATATACACGCTGTATATGGCGTATACATATACATATACGTACGCATACATATACACGTATGTGAACCAGATGCCCGTGAGAAGTGGCTGTACACACAGGAGCCTAGTCTGGTCCCTGAGGGGCGGGATGGGAGTGCAGGTAGGAGGGAGGCTCAAGAAGGAGGGGATACATGTATTCTTAGGACCGATTCACCTTTCTGTACAGTAGAAACCAACACAACACAGGAAAGCAGTTACCCTCCAAGGAAAAATACATGAAAAAAAAGTTCATCCCATAGCTCTGGGAATTTCTGACGATTGAAATGTCCTGTATATCTTGATTGGAATGATGATGTCACAAGTATATATATATATATATATATATATATACATATATATACACACACACATACATATATATATTTATAAAAACTCATTGAATTGTACACTTAAGACCTGTGCATTTCACTGCTTAACTTTTAGCTTAGAGATGAACAAGCCCACCTTTCTAACTGCTGTAAATGATCAGAGCCCCTTTGCATTAGTTTCCACATACCTACTAGCTGACCTTGAAATTAGCGCCTCATCCTCTTCTTTTTCTTGCTGATTAATTACTTTATGTTCTTTCTTTTTTATTATTATCGTCAAAATTCCCTAGAATCAATCCATTTTTTAAAAATTTGTATCATATTATATTTAACATTTTTTAATCTTCTTTTACTGTATATAAACACTGATTCACTGTATATAAATGTTTCTAAAAGTACAAAGAAGATAAAAACCATCCATGTCTCTACTATTCAGAGAAAACTACTCTCAGTATTTTACTTGCTACACTTCTGAGTATATTCAGTAGACACTGACTGAGTGCCCACTTTGTGGGAGGACTTGTCCTAGGCACCAAGTACTGTGCTAAGCAAACAGTACCCTGCCATCATAGAACTTAACATGCTAATAATTGATACATACCGACAGATTTTTAAAAAATGAGGCAGGATTGTGCTTATTCCTTCATAATCTGATTTTTCCACTTAGCAACACACCACTAATATTTTTTCAAGTGAACAAAAATTGCATGACGTCATTTTCATAGCTGTACAGTGCTCTATGGTATGGCTATATTAAAATTCATTTAATAAACCCCCTAATTCAAACAACTAGACGTTTCAAAGTTATAACTTACATTTCTCTAAACATCTCATTACAATTTTTAAAAAATATATATCTCGTGATCTTGCTGGTAAAATAATTTTAGGAATCATGGCTAACATAACTGTTTTCCTTTAAATACCCTTCACTTCAGTGGTGGCACAAGCTTAAGCCTTAATTTTCTGTACTTTTGAGGAAAGACTCTACTGGTTATTTTCAAAGTCACAGTAAAGGATGACCTGTTCACCTACTTACACCCAAGAATACTTTCTACTATAAAGGTACACCAAGGTCTTGGAGGTAGATACTGTACCAGAAGGTTCTTTACCCATTTCTTCCAGGAAGTTACCCTGCTCTCTTTATTGCATCAGGGTTCAAATATCTGAAATGGGTGAAATGATTTTTGCAACTAGAAAGCCTTTGCCTAAGCCTGGGGCTAGCGCCTTATGAAGGTGTTTTGGCTGAAAACTCCAGGCACAGGACAGAGGGAGATTTACTATCTGGCCCATGTGTGGTCAAGAAGCCACTGAGGAAGTAGAGCCGAAAATGCAGTCTGGGTGGGAGTGGGAGCTCTCTACATTTCCGGACAAACCTTTGATCCTACAGAACTCTGAGCTTAGCAATTTTGCAGGGGAGGAGAAAGTCATCCTCAAAAATATGATACAGGAAATCTTCAACTTACATATTTCCCAAGGTTTAATACTAAGTTTATTATTTACAATGTAAAAAAAAAAACACTCAGAGAAACAATTCAGCAACACACTTGAACAACAACTATTCACTGAGCCCCTATTACGTGCAAAGCATTGTCATAGTACACTAAGGTGATGATAACAATCTCAAGCTGGTTCACAAAGACTTATTTCACTCTCCAATAAAGTTGAAAGCCTATATTTGCAAAGAAAAAAGTATATAACAATATATTATAATAATCTTTGATACATTTTTTGATCTGTTTTGAGGGAATTGTGCAAGTTATTGGGGAGAGCGTGTTTTAAAAGATGATCCAGACAAAACTTGTCATTAAAGGATTAAAGCTGTGTTACTACAGATGTTCTTCTGAGCCCTCCAAATGACCTGAGAGTGTGACCTGAGAGGCACACTCTCAAGTGTTGTGGACAACACACCAAATTTGAAAAACTTAATATAAAATAAAGAATATAAGATCTCTCATTATACATTGAAATGGTAATATTTTGCTTAAATAAAATGTACTATTAATAGTGTTTCTTCTAGTTTTTTAATTTAAAATGAAATTGCATGATACTTATATTGGCAGTACTGATCTACACAATTATAGTTACTACCTACTCAGTGCTTATAACATAGGTCAGTTAACTTTATACCAAATATATGTGACCTTCCACAAAAGAGGTATTACAGATGAGGAAACTGAGGGTTCAAAGGCTATAATAATTCATTTTATTCATTTTTTAAAAGATTTTTTTATATGGACCATTATTAGTCTTTATTGAATTTGTTACAATATTGTCTCTGTTTTACGCGGCATCTTAATTCCCTGGCCACGGATCAAACTCATATCCCTGCATTGGAAGGTGAAGTCTCAGCCACTGGACTGCCAGGGAAGTTCCTATATTATTCAATACATACCTGGTATATTTTCTGTGCACCAAGGGCTGTTGGAGGCAGTGGAGATATAGCAAAACAAAGTCCCTACTCTCATAGAATTTACATTCTAGTGGGAGAGAAAGGTAATAAATAAGAATAAAAAATATATCAGGCAGTGAGAGTGAGGAAAGATGATACCTATAAAAGATGGAGTCCCCAGACTTGGGGTGAGATGGGATTGGATTATTTTTCAGATGACAAGGTCTAAGAAGTTGTCATCTGAGCAGAAACATGAAGTGGAAAAGGGAGTCCTGCAAATATCAACCTGGCCAGGAGCTTCTGGGCTGAGGCAATAACAGGTAAATGACCAAGGGGTGGGTGGGCGTGTGTGTGTGTGTGCACGCGTGCAAGCGCACACTTTACACACTGGAGTGAGTTGGAAGCCACAACTAGGAAATGGCTCTGCCTGCACTGTGATGTGTGGCTGCTGTGGGGCATGTTAGGAGGTTACTGCAGGAGCACAAGAGAGGTCTTATGAAGTTTGTCTGACTCAGCCACTGGAGATTTGCTGTTCCTGCATTACAAAGTAAAATAATCTAAAAATTATCCAGAGAATTTAAACAGCAAAGGTCAGATATCTGGACAATTTAAGCCTCAAAGCATATTTAAGAGTGTGTAAAGTTATCTTTTGGCAGTCAAAAATCACTATCAAGCTTCATAGAATAGTAATTTATCTCTGTCCTTTGCTTTCTGCCAATTTAACCTAAGGGAAGTGGACTTGAGATCTGTAATTGGCAGAGTGAGATTGCACGACCTTTAAGTCAGATTCAGATCAAGCACGTCAGGTTCATTTTGCCAAAGAAAAGTGTTTCGTTGAGCCAGATGACAATTTTGAAGCCTAAACTATTTGTACTGGCTCTGTCTACCTTCTGAACTACTTTCATAATTGCTAATTCTGAGTTTAAGAATAACAGCACACACAAGGCACAGTTAAGGAAAGAATTAGAAGCTGTATCTTGGATAAATGCATAAATGAGTCTGAATAACTCCACTCACTAAGTTTGTTTTTATGGACAGAAGTAGTTCAAATAAAAGGAAGCATCCTCAAGGTTAAATGTTAAGTAGGCCAAGTCCTTCCTCTTCTGGGAGGTAGATGAAGGTTTAAAATAGGTACCCAGTTTCAAATGAAAACAAAAAATCAATCACAAGGAACCCCAAAAGTCATGTCATGATAAAAAGGAGGCTCAATCCTGACCCTCCAGGTTGGTTTATTTACTTTGATGGAACTCATTGGAAAATTGTTCAGCTCCACGCTTCACTATGCCTGTGTAGATGTGTTTTCTGGGTACTGGATGTAGTTCCTTTCAGTCAGGCACTTTCCTGGAGCACTGAAATGTACAGATTACACACATCAAAGGCAGGCTGCAACCACTGTAGTTGAAATTTACACAAATCTGTGCTACGAGTAACTGGATAAACAATGAGACTAATGACCTTGTTCTGCATTAATCTCCATATGGCTCTGTTGGTACTGCTCTTGCCTTTAGGCAAGAAGGTTGTGGCTTTGGCTTCTAGCCTCAAACCAGGGATTAGGCGCTGGCCCAATGCTGACAGAGCCCAGAGCCCTGCTCCTACAGCCCAGGCAGCCTGAACAGACTACAGAGGCTGTCCATCTTAAGAGGTACGTTTACCACGATTCAAGAAACACCCTTATTACCATATTCGCTGAGGAAACAGATTTATAAAAATAGGAAAAATCCTGTAGTCATGCCCCTCCGCCACCTTCAGAGAAATTACTTTCTTCCAGAGGGCCCCAGGTTTCCCTGAGTATTTTCAGGGCCTCTCTACTGATCCCCCCAAAATAAGACAGAACCCTCAGTGCCTTGGCCCCATGTTCCTTTTTCAGCCAAGAATAAATTTTTAAAATGGCTGCATCCATAAAGAAGAGTGAAAGGAAGGACTGAAGGGCACTTGCTCAGTATTTCTGTCTCATCTGGGACTTTGGGGAAAGGATACATTAAAATTTGAAGGTTTCCCCTCCTAAGTGCTCCCCCACCCCCACACGGCGGTAGAGTCCCTTTCAATACTGTTTGTGAGATTTGCATGTTGCTGCTAGAAGAGTCCGTCAAGAGTTGGAACATCTCAAAAGGGTGCTATACCTGAGCAGCCTTGGGCCACAGTAAAAGGAGACCAGAACACTGGAAACCACCCCTTACTCCTGCTTTCAGCACTTTGTGCAGGTCACAGTGAAACATTCATACTGGGAGGTGGAGCTCAGGAAATGACTCCATCGGTGGGGTTACCCTGGGTTAGGATCACGCATAAACCACACTCAGCTAAATGCCCGAAGTGCTACCCATGTGCCACTCCTGTCACTTCACACCCTGCCCCAGCCATAAACTTTATTGCCTTGTAAATTTGAGATGCCTCAATCTAAGACATGTAATCACATTCAATTCTGAAACAATTTCTGGTGTCCCAAGAACACCTCTTATATACCCTTCTAGTCACTCTCCTTGAGTCCTTACTCCTGTTGTTTCGAGTGTATTATCCACATACATGTTGCTACTTTCGTGAGTGAGTGAAATCGCTCAGTCGTGTCCGACTCTGTAGCCTGCCAGGCTCCTCTGTCCATGGGATTCTCCAGGCAAGAGTACTGGAGCAGGTTGCCATTTCCTTCTCCGGGAGATTTTCCTGATCCAGGGGTTGAATCCGGGTCTCCCACACTGCAGGCAGACTCTTTACTGTCTGAGCCACCAGGGAAGAGCCTTTCACAGGCCGTCACATTACCAAAGCTGTTTACAAAGTCACTGTCAGCTGTGTCAAATGCCACACAAAAAAATCATCTAAGGAGTTCCCTGGTGGTCCAGAGGTTAGGACCCCTCACTTCCATTGGAGAGGGCACAGATCACTGGCTGGGGAAACTTGCATACCGTAGGTGCAGCCAAAAAAGTCTATATCAGTGCCATTTTTCTTCATCCATTTATCAGTTCATTAACAGTCCATCATAAACATGAGGAAGAGTTAAAGCACATTCCCTCTCTTCCCGGAATGTTCCTTCATCCAACCATACTCACTCCTGGGATGACAAACCCTAAAGGTGATTCTGATGCCTTTACAACACAACTGTTGAAGGCGTGGCGAGGGTCACAGCAAGAGATGTCTAAGTGTGAAACCACCCCCATTTGGTCCTGTGGTAAAGATTGCTAGTGCGTTACAAGTTTTTGTTTGACACTTAGAGGACTGCTTAAAAGTCATCTTTGCCTCATACCTGACATTTGCACACACTTTCACATGCATTGCCTCACTGAATCATTACAACAATCTTGTCACATAGGCTATTATTATACATATTTTGCAGAAAGGGAACTGAGCCTGGACAAGGTTAAATGGCTTGCCTGAGGTCACCACAGCATGAGGGGAAGTGGCAGTACCCACCTCCAACCCAGGATTTCCGACGCTTCGCAGTACACTATTGCAAAGCTGTCTCTTTGTGTTGGTTTGTTCTGAAAAACAGAATATTGCTCAAGAAGTCCATTCAATAAGAGACCTTACAGGGTTTTTTTTTTTTTTTTTTTTTGTCTATAAAGACAGAAACTTTCTGGCTAGTCAGCATGTCAGAAAAGACTTCCAAAGTCGATCAATAAGAGGACATCAAATCATAGACACCAGTTTTGATAGTGCTTTGGTAAAAATAAGTCTTAACACTGGTTTTCCAGACTACATGGCACACTGTACGGTGTGTAGAAAAAGCAGCACTGTGCACAAGGAACATGTGCACACTTGTGTGTCAACGTTCCCTCCCCAAATGTGGCCACAGAAGAAAGTGCTAAGCAGACTGAAATAAGATAATATTTACGGCTGAAGAAATTTGACTTCACATAAAGGCAATTATGAACAAGATATTTTCCCTAATAAAATTACTGCAAAACAAAATCTGGAGAAACTAAGTGTTTCCCTATGTCTTTCTTATTTTACTCCATGTGCTCAAAAATGGTTGCGGCAAAGAAAGAGTATAGCAAGCAGCGGCAGAAAAGTCCTAGCCAGACGGCCTCTGCTGAGGGTTGCTTTTGCTTTAGAAACTGGAATGTGTCCAGGCTTGATTTTTATTTTCAATTCACATTTCAGATCCAGCTCCCCAAACTCTTTGATCTTTCTCCCTGTCTCCTTACCCGGAAGAGAACCCTTGGCCTTCTCAGCTGGGAGCTGGGAGCACACGTGGAAAGACTGGCTCGGATCCATATTCTTTCCAAATTTAGTCACACAAAGGGGCCTGCAAGGGAAAAAAGAAAGGATGAAAGCGGCAGCCGCCAGGACTTCAAAGGCCGCGCCGCCGCGCCGGGCCCCGCGCAGGCGCCGCCCTCCGCGGATATAAGGCGCGGCTCCCGCGCGCGGGCGTTCTTTCTGCGCGGCGGCTCCGCGCGCGTCCCCGGCCCGAGGGCGCGTGGACGGGGGACCCGGCGGCTGAGGGAGGGGCCGGAGGGCGGGCCGAAACAGGTCCTCACACCAAGTGAAAGACGCCCGAGAAAAGTTTTCAGAAAGGAGGGAAAAGACTTTCACGTCCAGCCCAGGAGGCGAGCCGTCCCGGCGGCCCAATTGTATTCCAGCTCCCACACCCGTGCCATCCCTTCCTGGGGATCTCCTTCCAGACTTTCACGCCGACTCCTTTGCGCCGGAGGCCGGGTCCCCACGGGAGGTTGTCGGGGGTTCCGGACGCGAAGCCGAGCCGCGAGGGCGCGTGGCAGGCCTCTCCCCGGCCCCCGCCGCTTCTCTGAGCCTGTCGCGGGCTCCCCTTGTCCTAGTCCGCGAACACGCCGACTTGCCTCTTCTCGCTGCGCGTGGGCAGAGGGTCGGCAGGCCGAGCGCACGGGTCGTGGGATGGGATGCGGCCCTCCCTCGCGGGCAGTGGGAGGACCCGGCCCGCACGATCGCAGGAGACGCCGCCGGGGGACTGCAGGGGCGCGCGGGCGCGGCGGGCTCCTGAAGCCGACCCCGCGGGGCTGCGTTAGGCTGCGGGCGCCAAAGAGCGTCGGCCCCGCGGGAGCCGGGCGTCTGCAGGCGGCCGGATTGGGGAAGGACGTTTTCACGGTCTCCCGAGTTCTCGGTTACCCCGGAGGGCGGGGGGAGGCCGGGGGGGCTGAGTTTTGTTTGTATTCGGAGGAGGCGAGAAGAGGCGGAAGAACCCCTGGGACACAAACTGCCATTTCTCGCCCCCCCGCTTTCCGAAAAGTCCGTTAAACTGAAGATGTCCACAGCTTTAGTCCCCTGGTGACGCCGGGGTGGCAAGTGGAGGGGTGTTGGTGTTCCGTCCCTAGAATCACATTATTCGTTTTTCTAGTCCTTCACCCTCGCGTCTGTCTCTTCCAGCATCCTCTTCCGTACCCCCTCCTCCGGCCACCTCCTTCCTCTGGGATCCCACCAAAGTTGTCGCTGGGAGAGAGTCCAGGCCACACAAAGGGGGAGACCCAGAGCCCGGGCGGGGGCTTAGGGCTGAGGAGGCGGAGAGGGCTCTGAAGGGCACCGCGCTTTTCTCTCTTCCCTGTAATTAAGTACTCATTGGCGTGTCTGCAGCTGACTTGACTTGGCAGCGACCCCTTCCCCCCACAGGTAGGAGGGGTCTCTGGTGTGGGTGGGGGTCAGTCTAGTCCCCCTGTCCGCACCCGCGGGGGACTGGGCTGTATGCACCCTGCCGACTTCGAGAACCGTCTTTGCAGCCCCCCTCTCTCCCTGTTCCGGCGCAGGGTGGGCGCCTCGCCCCCCACGCGCTGCGCGGGCGTCGGCGCCCGGCGCAGAAGGAAGTGTTGCTATAAAACAAGTCACAGTTCGCTCCCAGTGTAAACCCCAACCAACCAAAGCCACCAAAAAGGAAAAAACCAACAGCAATCCAGTCCTTAGCAATTGTTTCACGGTCGGAATTAAATCACATCAAAACGGCCCCTGAAACCCACATCCTGAAGGAGTGAACCTGCAACAGCTAACCTCCAGTCGTTCGCTCGAGTTCACACGAACAACCTGCCTCTACATCCGAGAGAAGGGGGCGGCGGCGTCTCTCGCTTACAACACCTACCAGGTCCCGGACCTTGCGCCCCAACAGGCAGCTGTGTATGTTCATAACAGCCCCCACACGAATTAGAAGAGACCTCTCCGCGACACAAATACCTTTGCCAGGAACTTCACTGAAACCTGTAAAGGAGGGAAGGAACGTCTTCCCCGGGGTTGCCTCGCCCGTCCAGTGTCTCCCAGCTTTTCTCCCTGAAGAGACAGACCTCTCGTGGAAATGTCAATCTCCCTCCCAGACAAAGCTTAAAAAAAAACTTGAATGAATGCTTTCTAGAAAAGCCCCTTTTAAATGCACCTCATCAGAAGACTTGCAACAATACTAAGGACATCAGCGAACGAAACACCCCGCACCCCACGGGGAGGGAAAACAGTCACGCAGAGTAAGAAGCTGGGTGATTTCGTTAGAAACAGTGTTTCCAAAGGTGAGGTTTGCCGCAAAATGCAAAAGGCAGCCACCTACCCTCGGCCCTTACAGTAGACAGTTTCCACTAGTTATTGTTCCAAAAATTCCCATCTTCTTGAGCTCTTAATCTCCAGGACACCTGGAGCTGAGCTCCAAATGACTCAGGGAGTCCAGATAATTAACATGAAGGAGTAAATGGGATTCGAATTAGTTGCGACACTTTAACGAGGAGGGGGGCAGATGTAGGAGTCGTCATTTAATCTCTTTGGCTTTCAGAAAATCCCCCCACCCCCACCCCTTGACAGTCTGATGAAAAGGAATCTCTACTCTGGCTGTTTTGGTGAAACTGCATTTTCCAGTTCTTTTCCTGTCCGTCGAATTGGCGCACTTATGGGAGGACTTTTTACTTTGTTTTCCCATATTTGTTTTAGAACAGAGGGTATGTGTGCTCAGTCGCTAAGTCGTGTCTGACTCTGAGACCCCATTGACTGTAGCCCTCCAGGCTCCTCTGTTCATGGGATTTCCCAGGCAAGAATACTGGAGTGGGCTGCCATTTCCTTCTCCAAAACAGAGGGAATAAATGTCTGACATAGCTACATGTTCACATCTCTGAGACATTACACTCACTGGTGCCTAGTGAAGTTGCATAATGCTACCAACCAAAAAGTAAAATTGGGTTTTCCCCCATCTTTTTAGTATTGCCTTACATATTGTAGAAAATTATTTCTCTAAGGCAGGCATAGCATTCTCACCTATTTGCAGAGGATTTAGTGCTTTACTCTCTCTGGCTCCCATCACCAGCCCTTTAATGTTACCCTAACCTGAGACACAAGGAGTGGGATACGACTGAGCCACTGAACTGAACTGAACAGAACCTGACACAGACATTTTCCGTGTGACTACTGGCCATGCTCTATGAGACCAACTGAATGCTTTAAATGATAGTTTTAAAAATTGCTTCCTAGTGGATTCCCATCTCAAGTAATTACCAATAAGCGATATTTTGAGTGCTCACTTAGAGCATTGTTAATATCTTATACGATGTCTAGCAGCATGCAGTTTCTTCCTTACACAAAAGAAGAGGGATCTTTACATGACTATTCCTATATAACAGAGCTAAAGTCTGATTCTGTAATGTTTTCTCCATTTTCAATTTAAGGGAGATGGAGACACATTTCTTCCTGTCTCTTGTTTACTGTTCTGAGGCTTTACAGATGGCTACTGTATTGGGTATAATAATTTTGCCTGGATTTTTAACTGAGGGAGTTTGAGAGCCAAGGAACAAAATGTGATGTGTTTTCAAACTTCAGCTTCGTTTATACTGTAACTTTCACAAAGCATCTCCTTAAAAGTCCTGTCCTTGTGCAAAATGCATCAAAGAGACGGTGGAGGCTGGGAAATTTTTGAGGTTGAATTTGGATTTGCATCTTCAAGGGTCTCTTTGAGCCCGAAGTCTGAGGTGCCAGAGACTGCCCTGTCCTCCCTCCTACCAGCTTCACTCTCCTGGGTCCTTTTGCCTCCCCCCGCCCCACACTTGGGTGGTTTTTTTGGTTCTTTATGAGGTTCCCACACATTGTGGCATGTATCTTCGAAAATACACGAGCGACCTAGTGTAACTGTGTGTGAGCATCCTATGGTGAGGATGTAATGAAAAAGATCTTGCTTAAAAAGCGATAATTAAGATTCAGTCTTCGGTTTTTTCCTCCTATTTTTCTCGTTAAGTCTGGAGGTTTTATTTTTGTTAGCATGTGTTCCCTTGTCCTTTTACATGTATTTAGGAAAGCCACAACTCTCTTTCTTGTTCTTCTTGCTTCCGTTCTCTCTTATTAGTTGAGCAATGTGTTATGCTTCCCCTTTTCCTTCTCTGTGTCCCCGATTCCCGCCTCATCCCCTCTGTCAGAGCATCTATCAATGTGGTGTCGATCACAGCTGCGGCGGCTTCTCTTTCATCTTCTTCCCACTGCCAGAGCAAGGGAGGGAGAGGGAGAGGCGGAAAAGAGGTGGGGGAGAGACTGGCGGAGGAAGGAGGGGGTGGGTGGGAAG
>SJYA01000916.1:151458-201349 GCA_006410615.1 Neotragus moschatus
GCGCGCGCACGGACACACACACACACGTACAAACACACACACACCCCCAAACCTAGGACTCGTCCTACAGGCTCTGGGAAAAGGAAAAAAAAAAGTCCTCAATCACCACCTCCTTCTCCCCCTCCCCCCCCGCCCCCCCTACCAGCGGGCAGCCAAGGAGAGCTGGAGGCGGGGGAGGGGAAGGGGAGGAGAAGCGACGCAAGTGGGCAGCTTTTCAGCGCCGGCGAGGCGCGGGAGGAGGAGAGGCGGCGGGGAGGCGCAGCCGCTCACCTGCGGGGCAGGGCGCGGAGGAGGGACCAGGCTGCGCGCTCTGCGGCGGAGGAGCTGGGACGCATCCGTAGCCCCGCACGCGGCTAAGCTCCGAGCGTCTCCCATCCCCCGGCCGGGGAACCGGAGGGGTACAGCTCTTTGACAAGCAGCCCGGCGGAGGCGTGGAGAGCGGCGAGCAAAAGAGCGAGCGAGCCAGACTGAAGAAACTCGAGCCGGGAACAAAGAGGAGTCGGGGTGTGTGTGTGTGTGTGTGTGTGTGAGCCGGCTCCAGCTCGCGGCAGAATCTTTTGGGTCCGAGGTCCCCGCTGTGACGCCCGGAGACCCAGTAGTGCCCTCCACTGCCGACTCCCTGCGCTCGCCGGCACAAACTTTATTCTTGGCAAACTTCTCTTTCTCTTCCCCTCCTCCTCCGCCCCCCACCTTCTCCTCCGGCAGACTGAATGCGCCTGGAGAAGGAAAACCGAAGCGAAAGGGAAGGAAATAAGAAGCTTTGAAACGGACATCTCCAACCCGAGTGGCTTTTTTTTTTTTTTTTTAATCCTCCAGGAAGTGGACATTTCATTATCTTCTGATTCTCTTTACACCGTCTCTACTGGGGTAAACGGGGCCGTTTTGCCCAGCTCGCTCCTTTTCTCGGGAAACAAACTCCTGGATCGTCATCCAGGGAAGCTAAGGTGGAGAGATCTGCGAAGAGTCGCACCGACAGACCCTCCCGTGCACTTTAGAGAGTCGAATCTCCTTCAGAACCGGCGTCCTCCGCGCGCAGACCCGGGAGACGCCGGGGGCGTGGGGCGGCCGCCCTGGCAGCCTAGCCTAGCGCGCGGCACAGACGCCCCCAGAGGCTCCGGCCGCCGCGGTCCTCGCCGCCCTGTGTTGTTCGGCCTCGGGGACGGGCGCCGGCATCGGTCTACGCCGAGTGGGAAGGCGCGGGCGGCCAGCGGGGCTCGGGTGCCGCTGCAGCAGCTCCGGCTGCCGGCTGCCAGCCCGGCGCCCTCCAGCCCGGCTTCCGCCCGCTCTACTTCCTGACGCATCCTTCCAATTCTCCTTATCCTCTCCCCCTTTTCGTTGATCCCTTCTCTTTTCTGCTGTTGCCTGGGGTGCTCCCCCCGAGGAGCGGAGATTATACAGTGGTCGGGATGCCCCAACTCTCCGGGGCAGGCGGCGGCGGTGGGGGGGACCCGGAACTCTGCGCCACGGACGAGATGATCCCCTTCAAGGACGAGGGCGATCCTCAGAAGGAGAAGATCTTCGCCGAGATCAGTCACCCTGAAGAGGAAGGTGACTTAGCTGACATCAAGTCTTCCTTGGTTAACGAATCCGAAATCATCCCGGCGAGCAACGGACACGAGGTGAGCTGGCCGCTGCCCTATCCCTGAGAGGCGTGCCGGGTCCCGGGAAAGAGCCGAGGGAGGAAGGGAGGGAAGGCGCCGGGCAGCCCGAGTCCCGGGTAGGTCTGCTGGGAGCGGGATGGGGGGTGGCTGGGCTTCTGGTCAGCGTTCTTCCTGTGTGTGGGGTGGAGGAGTGTGCAGGGAAGCGTCCAAGTGTATCAGTTTTGGCGTTCGGTGACTAAACCGTTGGTTTGCGGCCAGGAGAACCTGCGCTTAACCCGCTGACGTTTTGCCTTCGGCCTTTTTGGTGGGGTTCAGAGGGTGCGGTGCATTAAGGCGAGGGATGTCTGAACAGCGCTCCTAAGAAGTTCTTCCGTAGGACGGAAAACAAAGTGCACCCGCTATCTCTCGGTAGATGTCTGCAACAGTGCGTACACCACCAAAGGCTTAGGTACAGACGAGCAGAGCCGCAGGGAGAGAGGAAGGGGTGGCGGGCTCAACTGCCGCCGAGTGGGGCTAGCATGGGGCCCGCTCGCGGAGGGGGCGCGCGCCCGGGCCGCGGGGGCGGTGCGGAGCCGGGTCCTCGCGGCCGCCGGGCCAGCTGCCGGAGCCGTGGGCGCGCCGAACTGAGCCACCCCAGGAGGGCTCTCTCACTACCGGCTGGTTTTCCCCATCCATCGCCACTTAAAGGGGAAAAAAAGCACGCTTATGTTTGGGCCCGAATCAGGCCTTAAATCTATGCAGAAGAAGGGCGAGTCAGAGAGAGGCAGCGGAAGCCAGGGCACCCACTCAGGGGAGGGTGGAAAGGGCTTATCAGATCTCTTGGCCCGCTGCGGGCGATAGCGTTGGTAACCCGAGTAGAGTAAATAGAGACACGTGGGTGCTGGCGAGAGCAAGCCGCGAGCGGGACCTCGCGGAAGGGCTATTTCAGGCCTCGCGGAGAGCTTGAGAGGTGGGGGAGGCGGATGGACCCTGATACCCGACACTCCACTGGCCACCGTTGTTCAACAACTGGGAGACGCTTTGGAGGAAATCCGGTAGAAAAGTCCTGACACTCAAAAGGTTTCACCAACGCTTTTTCCCTCCAAATTTCTTTGGAGGGTATATTCTTTTTCCTTAAATGGCATCCTTCTGCCCCCAAAAAGAAAGCCTGTGGTTTTGGGGGCGGAGACATTTTGTGTTTTAAACAGCAAGTTTAAGCGCACCTCAGAATTACCTTCTTTATCCCAATGGCAGGGGTGAGTAACGCGTTTTGGAAGGCCCAGGGCCTGGTTCCTAAGGAAAACATTGGGATGTTCTCTCTCCCCTAAATCTTTTCATCTCAACATGCCAACTTAGGGGGGAAACTGGGGTTGCCCAGAGCATACCTAACTCCACTTAAAAGATCTGTGACTGTGTATTAAGCGGGGAGAGGAGGTCACTGGGAGGACACATGTCCAAGGAACCAAATAGCCTCCGAAACACTTGAGGCCAAACTCATATTTGTAGAACAGCCTTTTCAAATTTCTACCCTTTTTCCTTGCCCTTCCTTTTTCTATAAATAAATTTGCCACCCACTGCACATTTTCTACATGTTTTTTGCCTTGGGGAGAAGGGCGCTGCGTTTGAAGCCCCAGAACTCAGGTATTAGGGCTCTGTTAATCTTTGCTGGTGATAAGTGGGCATGGGGCAGACCCAAGGAAGATGGTGACGGGGTAATACCACCGATTTGCACGTGGTTGAGTCTGGGTGGATGGTGGTTACCAGAACCGATATTAGCTGGGCTACCTTTTAGATGTCTATAGCTCGACTCAAGTTTGCCTCCTTTAACCACAGATAGTTCACTTTTCTCTTGTAAGCTCGCCCTGACAGCCGTGGTAGCTTAGGGGTAATGGAGCTCCTGCTGAAATTGGTTTGGGACAGTTGCCTAAGACCCTGACTTGTGAGTCATGGGCTTGTTTTTATTTGAAATGTCATTTTCAGTTGTAAAATGATATTTCAGCCTGCTTTTAATCAGCTCCGACTGAAGTAAATAGTGGTTGAAGAAGCTATCAAAATGATCAAGCCCCGTAACTAAAATACCTATTGTATTAGGTATCCAAGTAGTCTTGATGTATTTTAGTAAACAGTGGTCAGAACAGCATGTGGATTGTTGACAAGTTCGTTTCAGTTATTATTGTCATTTGTAATTTCTAGTACTGTAGAGGTAGTTTTCAGGAACACATTGAAAAGATTTCCGAGGACTCAGTCCTAGCCTGTTGTCTTAGATTAATGAAACAGGTAGATTGAGTTGCATCTAATCCCCCTCTTTTGAGTTACCAGTGGATATGCACTTATATCATCATTGTCACAAACTCTAAAGCAATTTTCTTTCTTTTGGGGGTGGGGATTTGTGCTGGTAGGTGGCCAGACAAGCACAAACCTCTCAGGAGTCCTACCATGACAAGGCCAGAGAACATCCTGATGATGGTAAGATGCTAATTCTACTTCTCCCAACTTTATTATTTAACATGTACAATTTGTGAATATTGGTACATTTTGCTATTTTTATTTGTATCCAAGAAACTCGAAGCATATGTAATAAGATTGTGCCTATTGTTTGAGCAAAATGGTAAAGAAAATCCAGAAAACTTATTGCTTACCTCTAATACATATTTCCATAATTATAAAACTGAATGAGTTAAGGGCCTTTGAATTTCCTTTGGCTTCTAGATTGTTTATGGAAGAGAAATGTCTGCAATGAATATTTCTCTTTTCCTCATTTTGCCTAATATTCTAATTGTCATAGATCTTTAGTATTTTTTCATGCATTTTTACAAAGAGTGACAGTCTACACCGATTTATTTTCCAGCAGGAATAGTTTCAAGTGGGCCTTCATTTGTTTGCTGTTTCTTGTTTTAGTGAGAAGGCAGGCACTATATGCGCAGACTAAATATAACTCAATAAAGAAGAATCTAATATGTAAAAATATAACACTTTAATCTTAAAGTTAAGAACTATGCATATGAAACGTGATAGATTTTCTCCCTACTTCTGATTCTTGCTCAAAACTGTAAAAATCCTGCATGTTTTTTTTTGAGACTTAAGGAGAACTCCCTGTGACTTTAAAAGAATCTGTGATCTGTAGGGTTCCCTTGTCGAACAGCCTGCATTTCTGTTCTCCTTTAATTACTTACAATTGGCCTGACCAGAATGAAGGGTTCGCACATACATGTCAGCCAGGGGAAGAAAGGAAGAGAACTATAATATCAAGCTTCCTTCTGAGCTACAAAGTAGATACACAGATAAAAGGGAAGAAATGTATACACTGAACACACACACGCAAACACACTTTTCTTTGGCAGTGTGATATAAATGTAGCACATAAAATGAAGTCTCCTGGAGTTAATCCTTCATAAATTTGGGTAGTTGCCCATATGCTAGACACAACTTGCTCCATCAGTAAAATCTAGAAATTTTCCAGAAATCCAAAAGTACAGGTAGAATTTTTGAGTTTGTCTATAAAGTGGAACGTAACTTTTAGGTGTATAAATACATATGTGTGTGTGTAGCTGAATAGCCTAGTGTATTTATAGTATAGCTTTGTATGCCTTTTTTCATGTGTCTGTATTTCTTAGTCCAGTTTGTTAGTATTAGAGCAAATTCAGTTAGATGGATAACACTTATTTTGTAAAAAACACCAGTCAGTAGTGGAAGTAAATTGAACCACATGTCTTTAAAACATCTGGTTCACTGCTAAGCCATTTAGGAGAGTAAATACTGTCAATATAAAATAGAGCATAATAACCCAGTTATAATATTTTGTAAACAAATCTTTTCTGTAAAGTCTATAGTAGAACTATTAACTTTTCAATGAAAAATACAGTGATATAAAAGGAAGTCAAAGCATCATTGATTGTTCTTTGCCTTGTCTTAGGAAAGCACCCAGATGGAGGTCTCTACAATAAGGGACCCTCTTACTCAAGTTATTCTGGATACATAATGATGCCAAATATGAATAATGACCCATACATGTCAAATGGATCTCTTTCTCCACCCATCCCGAGAACAGTGAGTAACATGCTGATGTTGCAAATTATTTTCAGAAGTGCAAATTAATTTGTATTTTTGGCAAAATGTTTGTTTTTTTAAACTTACCGGAAATGCTTTCATTATATGTGACCAGTTGTTGCTAAATAAGACATGCTATAAGGAATGGCTGCCTTAAAATGGTGCTACTTTTTGATATTTTGACTTTGGGATATTAGCTTTTGGTTTATTGGTTAAGATGGATAAAAAAAACAGATCATGAACTATCATGATATCAAGTGAATTTAAATCAACAAACTCATGATTTTATGAGTATTATGCTTTCTACTCTGATGAGAGAGAGAAATTGATTTAATCTTTCAATTAACTAAGTGGTCAATGGCTTTCACTGCCGGTAAGCTGTGTAGAATCAGAATTCCTTTGGCTCACTTGGAACTGAACATTGGGAATGTTACTTCAGCTTTTAAAACAGGGTCTCATTTTATTGTGCTGGCTAATGTTTGTTTAAAATCAGTTTAGGTGTCAGGGAGCAATGAGCTACTTTTACTTTATTGTCAGTTGCTAAGAAGTATAGCTTAAAAATAACTCTTAATGAAAAAAAAATTTTTAAGTGATGGGTCAGTTAACTTTTAAGTTCTAAAAATGTGGAGGCATTATAACCGGCCTTATACATTATGGTTAACATGGAAACTTCAATTTATATAGTAAGAAAACATCCAAAGGGTAACTTGTGTAGTACGTGAATGTCAAATGGAGTTCTCCCTGAGGTTCATCTCTTTGGAGGTAGTGGTGGATTTTTCCTGATCCATCAATATATTTACCTTCTTTCTGGCCTCACTCTCCCTGTGCCACCCAGACCCCAGTGCAAAACATATTTGTTTGGGTCTTGGGGATGATGTTTTAGTCTAACTGGCCCTCTTGCGAGTCAAATCTAGGATCATAAAATGGAACCTGTATCTTTGCCCTATTAGCCCAGTGCTTTCACCAAGTGAAAAGAAAAAAAAAAAAAAAATCAGTGGAAGACATCTGGGGCAAGTACTGTCGTTGATATCTCAGTGGACAGAATCTGGGAACCGTGAGATACTCCAAAGTAGAAAAGGGAACTATTCCTAATCAGTCATGAACAAATAAAGAGTATTTGTGGTTATCTTGATTATCTGTGGCCCTCAGCTGTTGAAGAGATCGATCTAGGAAATATAACCACTTTTGGGGGGACACTGTGATTTAAAAGTTATTTTTTCCCATGAATTTCAAAAAGATATTTGACCTCTTAAGTAGGGAATAAGATTTTTCCAATTTTCACATAGAAGCTAAAATGGAGATCTAGGAAATCTTATGATGGTTGTTATAGGAAATAGTGATTTCACATTTTATTTTAAAAGGCTTTTCAAATATTTAATGATAGAAATTTGTGTGTGGTACATATGAATCTCTTACCTAAAAAATGAATGAACTATTATAAAAGCAAATACAGTTTTTAACATTTAGAGACCACCCAGGTAAATGCTTCTGAGTTTTAACATTTGTAGGAGACTTTGTTTTTGTTGAATTAAGTATGCATACATATCAGATAATTTAAAGTTGGGCTATTTTTTTCTTGATGTTTTGAAGGGGTGGGGGAAGGAGACTATATTTTAGATAAGAAATAACTGAAGATTTCTGCTGAAGGCTTTTTAGAATAACAAATAATTAGAATAACAAATAATCTTTCCAACAAATCAAGCTATAGTCTCTGACTTGGTAACAATAGAAAATAGCCACTAAAGTAATCTTACACTTTTAGGCTGTGAACACAGTTAATGCTTAATAAGTATTTGTGGAACGTGTTCTTCAGTTCAGCCAGTTCTTCTTCCAAGGCAATAATTTTTTAAAAGTCAATATAATGAAAATCTATTGTTATTTATATTGTTATTCCCAAGAATATTGAAAATTAAGCTGCTCTTCCTCTTGAAACCAGCCTTTTTCCCTAGCCCCTCAGTATACTAATCATTTTAAATTGATAGAATGGAAAGTATTTATTGTTAGTGTATATATTAAAATTTTGAGGTCAGTGAATTGAACAGTCATTCATTGTTTAGGAAAGATTTGTGGCCAGAATAAATGTTGGTGGGGGTTGAGTGGAGGAAAGGGGTGTGGTTAGGAAACAGTTACCTTACCCTCCTATCTGCTGCTTTGCTTTTATTCTGTTCCATTTTAGAACACTTTTATTTTAGGCACCTTTTCTTGCCAGTATTCTGCAGTTTGCCCAATTCCAGAAGCTTTGCAGTTTTAACCACAAGACTATGTTCAATTTTTCTCTTTTAGGGTCCAGCCGAAGTGGGTCGCAGTCTTTGGTTTTTAATATGTAACAGCTGTTTTTAATGCTAAGTCCCAAAGCACTTTAACCGGAAGGCAACCCCTCCTCTTCACCCCAACCACACTTCTGCCTCTTGCTCTTTAACTCTGCTCTTAGCAGGACTGAGTGTTTGTGCAGCGGACGTCTACAGTGATAGGTTTGCATCCAGGGTGTCAGGAGCAGGGTGACCATTTGTGTTTGGACTCAGGGTGGGACTGGTCCCCTGTCAGCCCCGTGGCTTGGATTTGCATCACAAACAACCCCTTGTTTACTGTATCTGCTGCCCTCAGGTGTTAGGATTAGAAAAACATCTGGGGGGTGGTGGTGAGGGAAAACCCAACTGCCCCTTCCCCATACAGAATCTTCTGTTTGCTTGTAACCTTAGATAATCCAGAGAATGCCAGCCATGGCCAACTGGCACACACAGGAGTGTTTCTGCTGGTAGCTCGTTTTAACAATTCTATAGCATTTGCTCTTTTTAAGACAAACACTGACATACATTTGCTCACACAGCCCTTACTCATGACCTAAATATAGAGTTACCTGCACAGGAGAACCACTTTTGCCATTCAAGCTTTTTTTTTTTTTCCCATCTGAAGAAAAATTTTAATTGGCTAATTACATCCTTCCAGAACTGGAATTCTTAGAGGTGTGTCTGTACTAGAAATCTTGTGAATGGGTGTCTCATAGAATTTTAAATAAGAATTCTTGTTCAGATAAATGAGGCGGGCCTAGCAAGAAAGCACCTATAATAATAACATGTTTGGTGTCAGTATGAATTCTTAAAGCACAGTAAACCTTGGCTTGGGATGGTCATTTTCACTGAGTGTGAGAAGATGCGGTAGCCTCTTAAATATTTCAGAGCAAGGGCCCTGGAGAGTTTATTAAAAGCATACTCCCAAGACCTTTCTCTGAGTCTCATTTATGAAAATCCTTGGAGGCTGATTGCGATGTCTTAAAAAGGACTGTGTAGTTGGTTGCCTCCTGTGCTGGGTCCTGGCCCTTGTGTGCCTGAAAGCCGTGAGACAGTGAGCTTGGCTGCCTTTACACAGTGAAAGTTCCCATTGGCCTCACGGGCTGTGGTTATTCGCCTTAGGTGTCAAACTTCCATTTGTCCCTCAAGCAACCCAAATGTTTAACACCTCTGTAGAGAAACGTCTCGGCTCTCTTCGGCTGCTCAGGGAAGGAACAGCAGCAGACTCGGTGCAGGAAGCAATAGCAGACGCTGCTGCTTGGCTCGCACCGACCGCAGCAACACCTGGTCAGGGGAGTGTTGCCGACTGCATCTTTGGCTTCTTCGTGATCTTTCTCAGGATGGATTTTCAGGTGGGAAAGGAAGATGTCTGTGTTTGAATTTATCATCTTTTCTTATTTTTAGTAGATTTATTTTTCTTATTTTCACTCTTAAAATGCTTCAGGGTTCTTTTATAATTATTTTGAGCAACTCACTTCTGTGGTATGGTTTTTACCTGCAGGGGGTCAACATTTTGACATCTAATGAGCAGAATTATCCCTCTTGGAACTTTGTCTTAACCTGCCCCCACCAGCTTCCACCCTTGTTTGTGTTTGCTTACAGTTAAAATTAGACTTTTGTCATCGTTCACATCTAAAATTAAGGATCTAAGTGAACATGTCTGATCAGCCAGGCAGCGCTTACCCATCTGTCTCTCACACTACTGCATAGCTTTGAAAACAGTCGCAGAAATAATCATCGCTAGGAAGACAATGACTTATTAACTCCGTTCAGAGAGACTCTGGCTCGTGTTTTCAGCAGAATCTTTAAGTGTCTTTTCACTTTCCTTGAGGAGCTACCTCATGTGACTTACTGATGAATGATTTAAAAATTTCTACTATAAGTTGTCTACTTTTTGAAGCTAAGTACATGAAATTTTCCTCTTTACCTTAAGTTCAGAAGTTAAGTTTTAGAAAGTGTATTCTATCTCAGATTTGAATGCGATCTCAAGAGAATATGTGGGAAAGCTCCTCAGAGCCCCAAACTCTTCCGTTTGATTCATCTTAATTGTACTGCTACAAAGTAGGAAAAGGACCACAGTCAGAATAATTGGAAGTGATTGCCATTCCCCCTCCAGATAATTTAGGTATCTTATGACTGACTGGCATGCTAATTCAAGTGTCCCAGGTGCCATGCTGACGTGACCTTTCAGGAGTTGATATTGCCTTGCATGACTGGTATGGCAGAAGTGTGATCCTTAGTCAGATAGGTTTTTTCGAAATGACCCTTGAAATTTCTTGTTCATTCATAAAGGCATGAGAACAACCCAGTTTCACTAAAACAGAACTATTAAGCCAACTTGCAGAAAATCTTGCTCTTTGAAGTTCCCCTCCCCCTGCCCACATGCAGGTCCTCAGCTTGGTCTCATCAATCCCATTATTTTGATCCATTTCTCTCTTGCAGACAGACTTGTGTAATTCTAACAGGACAGAGTAAGGACCTCATAAATGGCTATATCTGGACTTCAACTTGTTACCTCACATGTATTCTTCATAATATCAACTGAGAAATTTTTTACAACTTTTGAGTCTTGTTTTTAACTAATCCTGTTAGTTCTTTAGGCAGAACTGTTTTTGGTGTATGTGACTGACATTTTTTAAAGCAATGGGATTATTCCATTCCTCTCTGACTCCCCTTGCTCCTCATTTACATATTATAGATAGAATTTTATAAAACTGAGTTCCCTTTGATTTCAAGATAAACTTGAAATTTAAAGAGAAAATAGCCAGCACTGCCCTTGTGCAAGCAGAAAAGCACATATATTTGATTCCAAGGCAAAAGTAGAACTCAGTATTATGTAGGTGCTGCTGTTGTGGAACTGAATGTTTTTTAAAGAAGATATTCATTTCAAACTTGTATCTTAAAGTTATCACTTAAGTGATCATGCCAGACTGATCCAGTCTGTAGAAAGCTAATATTGTAGCAATTGAGAGGCTTGGTAATGCTTTGTACTGTCCCAGCAGGTTCTTACTCAATTTTTTTTTTTTTAACTCTCAGCTTTATAACCAGACACACTCTCAGACACTTCGTTTAGGCCTCAATTCTTATGAGATTTTAGCTATATGTATTGTACCAGCCATTAGACTTTATTTAAATCATTTTTAAAATATATTTTAGATTGATCACTTTTTAAACATTAATTGTGACCTTATGAAGTTCCTGTAGGAACTATCGACTCTGCTGTACGAGGGGTGGATAAAGGGAAGGTGCTATAATTTAAAGAGGAGTGGCTCTAGCACAGGTTTAATTTTCTTTTATTATTGTCAAGCTTCTGTATGAAATAGTTACCAAAACTGTTAAAAGCTGACATACAGAGGTATTTTTATAAGTCTTTTTTTTTTTAAAAAAAAAACCTGAACATTTTTGCAGTAAAGCCTATCCAACTGCAAATGATAATTGATCAGTTAATCAGAGATTACTGACGAAATTTGAGTTAGTTATGTGTTAGGAAAGCACAGAAGAGACACTTCAGTAGATTTGCTGAATAAATAACATACTAGAAAATTTTCATGTATGGTTTTCAGATATGTCCAAAGGCTCTGTCTTTATTCAACCAAATGCTGTGTGAAAATCTGGTCTACTAAATAATCCTTAGTGTTTTATTATTTTACTTTTTTTGATTTGCATCAGTTAAAAAAAAAAAAAAAAACAAACCACGTTTAAACCATGTCTTTAATGAAGAAGTCAGAGTCATTGCTTGCAGAGTGTCAAGTTTCTGAGTAATAGCTGAAAACAGTCAGCTGGAGAGCTCCCTACTAGAGTGAAAAAGAATGGGGACTGGGTCCTCATTTGAGGACTGATCCTGAGAAGTACTTATCTTTACTTCGGTCCTGGAAACCTAATTGAACAAGAAGAGATGATGTAAATGCTTTTTTTCAGAAGGGTACTTGAGATGAAAATGAAGTCATAATAAAAAGAAAACTATCTTCAATTATGTTGCAGGATCATATGGTTAATGCTCCTCAATTCATTTTTATTTTTTCCCAGATAGAAAGGATATTTCTTTTTTTCAGGAACGCGTGACGTATTTTGAGACACTAAAAAATTCTGCATGTACTTTCTAAATACGTGTAGTAGCATCCGTGCTGACTTTTCTAGACCAGTATGTGTAGTAAATTGATTATATCCTTTGGCAATATGGAGAGCAAAATTTCTGAGTCTTTATTAGGTGGAGGTAGGCAGTCCCTTGTGAAGGCTGAGCTTGTGGAGGAGGGAAGTCCTGGGCAAGATGTCAGTAGATTTGGGGTCTAGTCCCATGTCTGTCACTCTCCATCACTCTCCAAGAGCCTTGGACCTCTGTCAGCCTTTGTGTCCTTGTTTATCGTGAGGCATATTAAAGTCTGCATATTAATGTCTGGCTTGCTTACCTTATATGATTGATGTGTGATTCAGATGGCACAAACCCTGGGAAAGCACTCCGTTTTCTAGCTAAGGAAGCAAAGCACAAGTCTCATCCCAGCCTGATAGGAATCCTGCCATAAAAGGTGCTTGACTGTATTTAGGAAGCTCCTGAGAAAGGGGAGAAATTTTTGTTTCTTACAGTGTCACCATCCTGACCTAGAATCTGGATGACTGGGTAAAGGCCTTACAATAACCTTAAGAAAATATCTGTGTAAATGAAAGTTTTGGGGAGACAGCTTTCTTCTCTTGGGCTCTTTTTTCTCTCCTAGTTGTTAGGAGAGCACCATTTCTTCTACTAAGGGAATGAGATGCGTGAACGAACAGATTTCTAAATTAAAGATTTGTTAAAATTCTTACATCCTTCTAATATTTGGTATGAAATTGCCAGATGACTCTTAAGTCCTTGGATTGGGGTAATAATTGATTTTTATTTAGGAGACTTTTCCTTAATCCTTTGAGAGCTGGGTTTCTTCTCCCCACTGCGAACAATCTATAGAGAAGAGATTTAAGAACATCTTGTGAATGTAGAGGACGACAGGCGAGTTATTTTTCTTTCCCCTTGGAATTTTCTTCTGACTTAAGTCTTTCTTGCTTTCCTGGCACCTAAAAAAGTCAGGTCCAAGGGGATAGGCTGGCCGGGCAGCAAGGAGAAATCAGTGCTTTTCTAGTTTCATTGGAAAATTCCAGCTTCCATCCTTTCAAGACTTTTTTCTCTCAGTAAAAGTCAATGAATGTTAAATATGTATATCAATGTAGAGTTAGCGTTCTCCAATTTTAAACATTATATATTATAGCTTGTAATAATTATGAACACATAGCTTCTTGGCAGTCTAGTTCATATGACCTGGACCAAGGAAAAAACATATTGTGATCATATCTCAAATGTGTCAAACTTTGTCTTAGACTCCAAAACTTAGAATTTTTTTTTTAAGTCTGAAACAAAACCAGCAGTACCAAAGTAAAAATTTTTACCAGAGTAAAAAATGTTTACTGTTTACTGTAACTGGGCTAACCAGGTAAGTAGTTGACAGGGTTAGGAAAAAAAATCAAGTCTCCAAGACGTTGCTTGAATTGGTTTTTACCCAATTTTTTGGTATAAATATAAAGTTTAAAATTAAAACTCAAATTCTTTGAAAGGGAGAGCAATTAACTTTAAAAAAAAAAAAAAAAAAAACTATTACCATGTGCCAGGTACTGAGCTAAGCAATTTACACAAATGAAAACTGTGGCTGGGTGTAGTAATCTCCATGCTAAAGATAACAGCCCATCCTCAGGGGCAGTAGTAACCTGCTTCAATTTAGTAAGCAATGGAGTCATGGCTCTTCCCTTTTTAAAGTCGGAAGACTTGTTAATTGTCATTTAAAATAACCAACCATTACTGCCTTTTGGAACATAAAACACTGATTAAATGAATCATATGTTGATTAAAATATAAAGCCCCAAATTATTACTTTGAAGACTTTGTTGGCAGTTTCTTTTCAGTAATGCTTAGCTATTTTTTATGAAAATAAAAAGAAAATGCTTTCATTTTAAAAAGCAGTACACTAGAAAATTCAGATGACCGAAAGGAATAAAAAATGTTAAATTCCTAGGATGCTGCTGTCACAGATGGTCGTTAAAGCTCACCATGCAGCCTTTTAGACCTCTTCCTGTGCACATTTAGAAATACACATAAACATACATAAATATATATGTTATATACTCATGGCCATGGAAACATAAGATACCATTTTTTTCCTGCTTGTTTTCCCACCAGTATACAGTGGATATCTTTTTTACTCTTCTGTAACAACATTTTTAATGATACCTAATGTATTGCCTCAGAGAAGGCAATGGCACCCCACTCCAGTACTCTTGCCTGGAAAATCCCATGGATGGAGGAGCCTGGTAGGCTGCAGTCTGTGGGGTCTCGAAGAGTTGGACATGACTGAGCGACTACACTTTCACTTTTCACTTTCATGCATTGGAGCAGGAAATGGCAACCCACTCCAGTGTTCTTGCCTGGAGAATCCCAGGGTCAGGGGAGCCTGGTGGGCTTCCATCTATGGGGTCGCACAAAGTCAGACATGACTGAAGCGACTTAGCAGCAGCAGCAGTAATGTATTGCCTAATTTATTTAAAAAGTCTTTTGTTGGTAAGACATTTAGATAGTATCACTTTTTTTACCTCTATCTTAAGCAACATTTGATGGAGTGCGTATTTTCTAAGTACGTCTTTGCACACATTCTGTCTCTGAAATGAATTACTAGAAGTGGAATTGTAGAGTCAAAGGCAATGCACCTTTTTAAGCGAGGGATGGGGGTAACCCAGCAATGCGATTTAACCCTAAAAATTTTGAAGTCAGTATTTAAAAGTATAATTAGATTACATTCACATTTGGTTATGGTTGATGTTTTGAGGCCGCCTTCCAGTCAAGAATCAGTCCAGCAGGAGACAAGGAGCTGGACAGATGGGGAGCAGAATATGAGCTTCATTATTAATCAGGCTGGATGGAGAAAGTGGCCTGAACCACGACACAAGCTTGGACTTCCTTTGACTTCCCCACGTGGAGCACCACTAAGTCACAGGCCTCCCCAACAGGGGCAGAGAGTTTACCTCCAGTGGAACTGGAGACAGGCTGGCCCCAAGAGAGAACGAAGGGTCAGTCTGTCCTTGCTCGGTTCTCCCTCCAAATCACCAGATATGAGTCACCCTCCCATGTGGAAAGTGACTGAGGGTGTGGGAGAGACAAAGGCTGCAGCTGCTGCCGAGGAGCAGAAGTTACTACTCGATGCGCCACGCTTAAGGAGGAGGGGACAGTGAGAGCGTGGTCATCCCCTGAGTCACAATCACTGATCAGGCCGATGGCCCGGCCCGTAGTGGTGAGAAACATGCGTACACGTGATGGGAGCTTCTGCTGAGCACCGCTGCAGGAGTCAGGAAAAGCTAGACCTCGGTGTCTGCTCCTGACCTGTGACCAGAAGACCTAGGCCTCGGTGTCTGCTGCTTACCCTCTGAACCTTGGTTTCTTAACCTGTAACGTAGACTGCCACTTCTCCTACTGATACTGACAAAGTACAGTATAGGGCACTCTGCATCAGTAATAGCGTTTATGGAAGGCAGGCCAACTGCATCCGAGTTTCCTGGTGTTCTTATTAAAAAGGCAAATGTGTAGGCCCCTCTGCAAATGTCCTGAACCGGAGGCTGCAGGTGGGCCATGCGTGTGTACTTTAACCCAGGCACTTCAGTGATTCTTACCTAAAGTAAGGTTTAGAAAAATAATCATCAGCTAGACTTTGAGTAATTTGACTGAGGTTCAGATACCCTGAGTGAGTTGTGGCAGCAGTCAGGCGCTATGGCCCCAAAGCTCACTCGCCGCCACCCAGCCCTGTCCCTCGTGGAGACCCCTGGCACTCTGTTCGTGGAGACCTCAGCGGGGTTGTATCCTTCCTCCTCTGACTGCAGAATGAAACCCATGTTCTTTTCAAAGCTTCCCACAGTCTGGGCTCATCTACCTTTCAAGCCCTGCCTCCTTACCCTGCAGCTTACAGTTAAGCTACATTTCCACACCTGCATCCTATCACTTTCCCAAATTCCTGTCTTTGGGTTGTTATAGCTTGCTCTCCCTGGAATGCCCTGTTTTTTCTTCCTGCCAGCATAGTCTTGTTCATCCCTGAAGATCTGGGCTACGTGGTGTCTCCTCCAGGACGCTCCTCCTGATTTTACCACCAGGTGAGACTCTGCTCTCTCCTGGCGGGCTCCCGCAGAACCTTCTTCATAACTGGTATCACTGCTTACTAATCGCTGTTGTCTCTGTGTCTGTCTGTCTCACTAACTGCTAGTTCCTTTAGATAGGGAGCTTCTCTTCCTCATCTCTGCGCTCACAACCAGTGATACTACTTGGCACAGAGCAAATTACTCTGCAGGTATTTGTGGAATATATGGAGCAAAACTTTAAAAAATGTATTAATGTAGAGCAGTAACAGCAGATATCAATCTATATTTAAATGGAGAGCCTTTAACAAAATATAGACTAATACAGAGTCACATACCTGAAATTGAGCTTAGAAATGATCTGAACATGAAGTATATAGTCCATGGACTAGTCATTAGCTGTTAGTTTTGAGTATTTAGTAAATGCCAGGACCTGTTCTGAGCCCTTAATGTATATTAGACGATTTAATCTTCACAGTAACCCTGTGATACCCCAAATCGCCCTATTTTACAGATGAGGAGACTGAGGCGTAGGGATCGTACCCAAGGTTAAAGGACCGCTGTAAAACTAGACCAAGAAATGCTCAGTCAGATAAAGTAGGTAATTTGGCAGGATCACACAGCTAGTAAGTAGTGGTACCATGCTTGGACCAGACTTTGACCCTCACTGCAGGGTGCATTGGAGAAGGAAATGGCAACCCACTCCAGTGTTCTTGGCTGGAGAATCCCAGGGACGGAGGAGCCTGGTGGACTTCGTCTATGGGGTTGCACAGAGTTGGACACGACTGAAACAACTTAGCAGCAGCAGCAGGATGCTTTCTGCAACTTCAGCTATCATTGCCGTCACTGGCACTCAGAAGGTGCTACATGATTGTTGAATCAATATATTTTTCATCAGGAAGATGTAAAAGATTTTTAACTTATTTGTTGTTCAGTAGCTCAGTTGTGTCTGACTCTATGTGACCCTGTGGACTGCAGCATGCCAGGCTTTCCTATCCTTCACCATCTCCCAGAGCTTGTTCAAACTCATGTCCATTGGGTCAGTGATGCCATCCAACCATCTTATCCTCTGTCGCCCCCTTCTCCTCCTACCTTCTAGCTTTCCCAGCATTAGGACTTTTCCCATGAGTTGACTCTTCCATCAGGTGGCCAAAGTATTGGAGCTTCAGCATCAGTCCTTCCAATGAATATTCAGGGTTGATTTCCTTTAGGATTGACTGGTTTGATCTCATTGCTGTCCAAGGGACTCTTCAACAATCTTCTTCAGCACCACAGTTTGAAGGCAGCAATTCTTTGGCACTCAGCCCTTTTTATTGTCCAGCTCTCACATTCTACATGACTGCTGGAAAAACTATAGCTTTCACTATACTGACCTTTGTAGGCAGAATAATGTCTCTTCTTTTTAATGTGCTGTCTAGGTTTGTCATTGCTTTTTTCCCAAGGATCAAGGATCTTTTAATTCCATGGCGGCAGTCACCATCTGCAGTGATTTTGGAGCCCAGGAAAACAAAGTCTCTCACTGTTTCCATTGTTTCCCTATCTATTTGCCATGAAGTGATGGGGCTGGATGGCATGATCTTAGTTTTCTAGATGTTGAGTTTTAAGCCAGCTTTTTCATCTCCTCTTTCACCTTCATCAAGACTCTTTAATTCCTCTTCACTTTTTACCATAAGGCTGGTGTGATCTGCATATATGAGGTTATCGATATTTCTCCCGATAATCTTGATTCCCACTTGTGCTTCATCCAGCCTGGCATTTTGCATGATGTACTCTGCATAAAAGTTAAATAAGCGGGGTGGCAATATACAGCCTTGACTATTCCTTTCCCAATTTTGATGTCCATTGCTCCATGTCAGGTTCTAACTGTTGTTTCTTGATCTGCATACAGGTTTCTCAGGAGGCAGGTAAGGTAGTCTGGTATTCCCATATCTTTAAGAATTTTCCACAGTTTGTTGTGATCTACACGGTAAAAGGCTTTAGAGTAGTCAATGAAGCAGAAGTAGATGTTTTTCTGGAATTCTGTAGCTTTTTCTATTATCCAGTGGATGTTGGCAGTTTGATCTCTGGTTCCTCTGCCTTTTCTAAATCCAGCTTGAACATCTGGAAGTTCTTGATTCATGTACTGTTGAAGCCTAGCTTAGAGGATTTTGAGCATTACCTTGCTAGCATGTGAAATGAGTCAATTGTGCAGTAGTTTGAGCATTCTTTGGTATTCCCTTCTTTGGGATTGGAATGAAAACTGACCTTTTCCAGTCCTGTGGCCACTGATGAGTTTTCCAGATTTGCTGCATATTGAGTGCAGCACTTTAACCTATAGAGGGTTTGTGAACAGAAAAAAATGTATGAAATTATAAATGTCTTTAACATTATTTTTGGTAGTAATAACTATGGTGCTAGTAAAAAGTGCTCGTGTTTAAGGCAACAAGTTAGATGCAGTGAAGGGAGGGGAAACTGGAGGAGATACAAAACAGATGGAGAAAGTTCTAGCCTGATGATGGAGGGGCAGTGTTAGTGGAAACAATGAATTTAGAAAGAGGAGCAAGTTTTAGGACAGACATACATGAGTTTGACTTAAGGACTATTCTATGTTTTCGCTTCTATGTTAAGAAAACAAAAAATTAACCCATATCTGCAGCCCAGCATTTTACATTATGGACATCATTTTCGTCTGTAATTTACCTAAGTCAGCCATGCCTCACAAGTATCACTTCCCTTCCCTCTAATGCTGCCTGAACCTTGTTTAGAAGCCTCTGTGTGAGTATAAAAGATAGAAGTGCATCCTGACCACAGGTGAGGGAGGAATAGTATTAATATACTACTGTATAATATCTAATGAATTCACTTTACCTGCCTTTTTCTTATTAAATACTCACTATATCACCTTGAAAGGAACACTACCAGTTTTCCCATCTTTTCATTCAAGATAGTGACGCACACACAGATTACATTGTTTACTGTAGTCTCAGAGTTTAGTAAGTGGTAGAACTTGGATTCAAAGCCANGAGGAATAGTATTAATATACTACTGTATAATATCTAATGAATTCACTTTACCTGCCTTTTTCTTATTAAATACTCACTATATCACCTTGAAAGGAACACTACCAGTTTTCCCATCTTTTCATTCAAGATAGTGACGCACACACAGATTACATTGTTTACTGTAGTCTCAGAGTTTAGTAAGTGGTAGAACTTGGATTCAAAGCCACATAGCCCTGATTTAGAAGCTGGGACCCATTTTATAAACTAGTTCCTCCCTCTAAAGAATAATCCTTAATCAGTGTCAATAAATTACATTGAAGATTAAAAGCATCTGTTATAGTTGTGTTTTATTAAACAATGTAAGTGGTTTGGCTCTAGCAGTGGCTTAAATAAGTTCTCAGAATACTTGAAAATTGTCTTCAGGTTTATTCAACACATAATTGTGTAATTGTTCAATGTGTTCTTGAAAATTCCCAGGAAATATTTGTTTCTTGGGTATATCAGCCACATTTTGATAAGTGCTTAATTTTTATGGGAATTCCTATTCCTTAAGTCTAGGGCCCCAGTGTCCACAAATCTTAAGGACTCAATAGATTAATCAAATAGCAGTGTGGCCAGAGGTTTTTGTCATTTTTGGAATCTCCTTGGTGAATGATGTTGCCACCTTATTCCATAAGAACTGAGTATTATAGGCAAAAATTGTGATCATTCCTGAGAAGTTACAACAGTGGGTTTCCTTAAAAAAAATCTTTCTTGGCAAGAAGATAATTATTAGAAACAACCTTCTTTCTCTCAAAAGGAAATGTCTTTGTTGTTGTTCTAAGGTAATATATATATTTTTAAAGTTAGGGGAAAATTCATTAAAGAACAGAAAAAAAAAAGGCAAGTGCCTTCTGTCACTCATATAATGGTTTCATTTATGTTTTCCTTAAAATTTTCTTTTTCCAACTCTACGTATAATACAAGTTTTTTTTTAATAAGAGGGCTCATAAGGTTACTGGTAAAATTTTTCATCAAAAATAAGTTGTTGCTCATCTTCCCATAAGAATAAGTAAAGATTTAGATCATCATCTGTTGCCATGACTGGATACTGCCCAGTTATAAGAGTATTTTAGTTTATTGATTTTATCCTCAATTACGGGTGCTTTTTGTTTTTCTTATTTTGAACAATGCTAAAATAAAACCTTGTTAAAACTACACATTTATAATCTATTTTTATAAGTTATACAGAATTAAATAGATTATAGAAATAAGTCTATTTAAATAGACTTCAGGTAGATGTGTTCTTGCGTATTTATGTTTATCTGAATCACTGGATCACATCTTTCTTGATTGATGTGAGCATTTTATGTATAAATATATATATGGCTTAGCAGGTAAAGAATCTGCCTGCAGTGCAGGAGACAGGGGTTCAGATCCCTGGGTCAAGAAGATCCCCTGGAGAAGGAAGTGGTGACCACTCCATTATTCTTGTCTGAAAAACCCCATGGACAGAGAAGTTTGGTGGGCTATAGGCCAGTGGGTCACAAGAAGTCAGACGTAACTAAACAGATAACACGTTTATATATAAAGCATATTAACCATTTTGATAACAAGAAAATGCCTTCCAGCATTAGCTTGGCGCATTTCATGTAATTTATTTCAGAAGAAAGACCGTCTTTTGACTCTTGTAAGATGGTACAATAACCCAGAGAAAACATTTTATTTCCTTTCACTATCAGAAGAAGTTACCTATCGTAGCAGTCTCTGAAGTAGCCCTCCAGTCTAGGGTTAAACGAGTTTCCTGGTAGGATGAAGACAAACACCAAAGAATGTTTATTTGAGGAATGATTTTTCATTCATCTCATAAATATTCACTGAAGGTACTTATTTCAAAAGTCATTGTGCTGAGCCCACTGTTAATATATGGCAGCAGTTCCTGAAGACAGTTTTTGTATGTACCAGCCTTTCTTGACCTGCTTTCAGTTCAGTATGGACCATCAGAAATATGGTAGAGAGTATTTGATTTACTTGTTTTAAAATGGTTATGGAGATAGTTCTATTTGGGTTGGGCCAGGAAAGTTGCTTTACTAAACACTTTTTTAAATTAAAAGGTTATGCATAGTAAGTAATTAAGACTTACCTAAGAAATCAATAATTTATAGAGCATTTTGTTTTATTTATTTTTCATGTAAAATAAGTTAGGGCATCCATCATAAAGCATTTTAAATTGGCAAGTTTGTCAACGTGGCTGCCAAGTTAACTGACGGTTGGTAAGAACGAAGGCTAGGAGTCAGACCTCCTCTGTGCAGTTGGTACTGTGTCTCTGTTTCACCAGGAACCTTTACATTTTCTCTGTGTACTCTCTAACCACATTTTAAAGAGTTATTTTTGGACTTGACCACAATTAGAATTAGGGAAACAGGATCTCAGGAAGGTAGACAAGTTTACATTTGCTTATATCATGTAGGGCTCAGAACACACGCCCTGGATCGTGAATGCCTGAACCCAAATCCAGGATCAGCTACTTGCGGGCTGTCCAGTGGGCAGATTACTTTTACCTCTCTGTTTCTGTTTCTTTACTCACAGTTTCAAGATTTTCCTAATAGTTGGAAACACAGCAGGAAACTATTGCTTTGAAAAT
The DNA here is from genome assembly GCA_006410615.1 of Neotragus moschatus. Taxonomy (NCBI): domain Eukaryota; kingdom Metazoa; phylum Chordata; class Mammalia; order Artiodactyla; family Bovidae; genus Neotragus; species Neotragus moschatus. Next base: position 173,111 of record SJYA01000916.1, read on the forward strand.
GGTGTTACTTAGTTATGACATATATTGAATATTTGGTCAAAATCCATGGCAGGGAATCTACCTGCTAGGAATAGGTATCAGGATAGATCTGTGAATTAAAGGCCTGGGGATGTTTGTTTTCAAGTCTTCCATACTATTTACTAAATAATTCTAAATGAAAACCACATTTAAATAATGTAAAATCTTATTAACTAGATTTTTGAGGCAGTCTCATGTATCTAATTGGGAAAATCAGAGATTAAATTTTTCGGAAATGTTTCCTCCTAAGATGGAAAGAACAAGAAAAATGTGACATTTAGCCTACAGCTGAGAAACTGGTTCATAATTCAGGGACATGTGAGGTGTTATGTAATGTTTATTGGTTGTCTGAGTAGTCTCTGAATGAATTCAGTAATGTGTATGCAATGAGAAATTTGAAACTAGTTGACTACTTGTGGAAAAATAAATGTTAAAAGGCTTTTAATATTTTCTTTAAGTTCTCTTGCTAATTTCATGGGAACCGGGTGGGGGTAGTATTGACAAGAAGTTGGGCAAGGCGTTTACTGGCTATTGGTCTTTGAAGGAGCTCCTAACACTTTGGAGTCTTGGTTTTCTTGTCTAGGAGTGGTAACAAGTGGGGGTGGCGTGGACTGAGCGAGGCACAGTCACAGCCATGTGCTTACTTTGCCTGAAAGCCCCTGGGCTTCTGGGTGCCAGACCCCTGAGCCGCATCATATTTGCATCTCTCTCGCGCTGCCTTATCAATATTGGAAGCATCAGAACCAACATCAGTGCTTTGGCAAAGGAGTTTTCCTGTTCTAGGAGTATAGTAAGGTCTGATGGTATGAGAACTGGAGAAAACTGACCCAGTGCTGCTTTTGCCTGGCTCTGGGAAGGTATCCTGTTGTCCATGAGTAAGTTCTGGGGGCACCCCCAGTGCAGACTAACCATACAAATGAGATCTAGGCATCTAATTTGGATAGTTCCATGCACTTGAGTTGCTAATTGTTTAAAGGTCTGCCTTCAGAGAACCAACTCATACCTCTTTCTGCTTTTCCTTTTCTCACAGCCCAATATATTCCTAGAATTCCTTGCTCACAGTGATCACTCAGTCACTGCACTTCACAAGCAAGCATTTTGTCATTTTAAAGTCACAGGGTAGCCCTGTGGACAAGGATTAAGCCACACAGCACTTTGACGCAGGGAGAACATGTCTGGGAGGGTTTTAGCCTCTACCTTTTTTTTTTTTTTTTTAATTGGAGAGGAGGAATTGACTCATGTATTTAGTATTTATTCAATGATTATTTATTCTAAATAGCTTTGCTGAGATGTAATTCATGTGCGGTACAATTCAGCCATTTGAAGGGTACAGTTAATGGTTTTTAACATATTCACAAATGTGTGTGATCATCACCACAGTCCGTTTTAGAGCATTCTCATCACCACGGAAAGTAATCCCACACCCTTCAGCTGTCACAACCCATCTCTCTATTCCCTTACCCCACCACCCCGGTTCTGAACAACCAGTTAATCTTGTTTTTTTTGTCTCAATAGATTTCTCTGTTTGGGACATTTTATAAGAATGGAATTGTAATAGTCGGTCCTTTGTCACTTGCTCCTTAGACTTAGCAGAGTATTTTTAAGGTTCATTCATGTTGTAGCATGTTACCACTACTTCATTCCTTTTACCTTCTGGCTTTTCATGGCTGAATCTCCCCTTACAGATGCTGGATACTTTCCCTGACACAGATATGAGCCTCGGTAGAGAGAGAAGATGAATTAGGTTAGTCTGTCTGGGGAAGGGGGAAAGGTAAAGTCAGTTCATATGACAGATATATATAAATATAATATATATATAAATATAAATCAGATACATATATATAAATCAGTGATGAGAGAATATTTTTGATTGCAGTTCCCAGTCAGTTAAAACATTTGACCACTGTAATTATTTATGAATTACATACATAAATTACACATTTATCTAATAACTCAGAGTATACACTTAGGGAAGCTGCAGATTCTTCTTTCAAATAAAATAATCTCATTGTTTTGGTTAGCTTCTTGTTAGAACTCATCATAGATTTTAGCACTGAAGCAGACTCTTAAAGACTTGTTATTAGAAGTAAGGTAACTGTCAGCTTTGCCGTTTTCTTGAGTTTCCTTGTGCTTTTTATTACTAGCATCTTCAGTGCCCTTGCCCATCTGACATACAGAGTAAAGGCAAGCCTNAGTCACTGCACTTCACAAGCAAGCATTTTGTCATTTTAAAGTCACAGGGTAGCCCTGTGGACAAGGATTAAGCCACACAGCACTTTGACGCAGGGAGAACATGTCTGGGAGGGTTTTAGCCTCTACCTTTTTTTTTTTTTTTTTAATTGGAGAGGAGGAATTGACTCATGTATTTAGTATTTATTCAATGATTATTTATTCTAAATAGCTTTGCTGAGATGTAATTCATGTGCGGTACAATTCAGCCATTTGAAGGGTACAGTTAATGGTTTTTAACATATTCACAAATGTGTGTGATCATCACCACAGTCCGTTTTAGAGCATTCTCATCACCACGGAAAGTAATCCCACACCCTTCAGCTGTCACAACCCATCTCTCTATTCCCTTACCCCACCACCCCGGTTCTGAACAACCAGTTAATCTTGTTTTTTTTGTCTCAATAGATTTCTCTGTTTGGGACATTTTATAAGAATGGAATTGTAATAGTCGGTCCTTTGTCACTTGCTCCTTAGACTTAGCAGAGTATTTTTAAGGTTCATTCATGTTGTAGCATGTTACCACTACTTCATTCCTTTTACCTTCTGGCTTTTCATGGCTGAATCTCCCCTTACAGATGCTGGATACTTTCCCTGACACAGATATGAGCCTCGGTAGAGAGAGAAGATGAATTAGGTTAGTCTGTCTGGGGAAGGGGGAAAGGTAAAGTCAGTTCATATGACAGATATATATAAATATAATATATATATAAATATAAATCAGATACATATATATAAATCAGTGATGAGAGAATATTTTTGATTGCAGTTCCCAGTCAGTTAAAACATTTGACCACTGTAATTATTTATGAATTACATACATAAATTACACATTTATCTAATAACTCAGAGTATACACTTAGGGAAGCTGCAGATTCTTCTTTCAAATAAAATAATCTCATTGTTTTGGTTAGCTTCTTGTTAGAACTCATCATAGATTTTAGCACTGAAGCAGACTCTTAAAGACTTGTTATTAGAAGTAAGGTAACTGTCAGCTTTGCCGTTTTCTTGAGTTTCCTTGTGCTTTTTATTACTAGCATCTTCAGTGCCCTTGCCCATCTGACATACAGAGTAAAGGCAAGCCTTTTCTGAGACAGTCGGTATATTAAAAATATTTTGTAAAGCTTAAATGTTTTGATATAAATGCGAGCGTTGACACTGTGATGTTTTCTTCCTGCACCTCAGTGGCGGATGCTGTGTGATCTGCCCGTGCTACATTGTAGCCCACTGTTCTAGACTGGTGGGAAAGGTAAAGGGAAGCTGTATTCTTATTTGAGCCAATGAGATATTTCTGACAAGCTGGCTGCTGTGTTTCCTGTGAAGGTTTTTTTTTGTGTGTGAGACAAGCACATTCTGCACACATGTGGAAAAAAAAAGTCTTCCTCTTTTTGGCCTGTTAGGGAGGTTCTTTTCTGTGTAGGTCACTTGCAGATGGTTCAGAACCAACCCTGGGCTTTCTGCACCTGGGTGGGGGGCTGAGGCTGTGTGTGACTCTGCCGTAGCCCCACTAAGTTACCTCGTGCCAGCGGTGCAGGGTCTCCTTGTCCCTGTGGCTCTGCCCTCGCGCAGCCCTGTGGGAATCCTGCTGCCTTCCCAGAGATTAGATGTCTGTGCTGGGCTGTTTGCTATTTTAAACCAAAAATGTACAGTGTGTGCAAGTGATGAAACTGCTTGAAAAGAAAGCCCTCTGCTATCTGAGACAGCCCTCAGTCATTCCTGAGCACACTGGAAACTGGGAACCATCCAAACCCTGACATGTTGATGTGGCTCTCAGGGGTAGATCTCTCTGCTAGTCCCCAGAGGACATGCCCGATAAGAAGCTGGTCGTTTGACTCGGACAAGGCAGGCAGGCTGCTTGCAATCATCTCTGGGTATAAGACTGTTTCTTCAGAACAAGTTTGTGACCAGCTTTGTTCTTCGCTGAAGAAATATCCAAAGAAAATGGGCTTAAACTGTTGAAAGAATTTAGGTTGGAAGAATTACTTCAGAGGGAGGGATTAATAAACACTGGAATGGTTTATCAGAGGAAAAGCATAGCATCTGATTATTGAAAGGTTTTGAGAATAAATGTTTGTATGAAGCGATTTCAATGCCTCACCTGGAGGGATCCAGACGGTGGGCTGTGCCTCTTCCTCCTGGGCCTCACCCACCTTGCCTCCCCCACTCTTCACCTCTGAGGCAGTTGTATTTTCTTTTCTATCAGCAGCATGCAAACCCTCCAGGTCCTCCCAGAGATTATAGTCCTTCCTGAAGGGAAAAATAAATAGGCCAGCATATAGATTATGCTATATAACGAGCCTCCTGTGTATTATTATAGTGTTGCCACCCCAACTCTCAATTATGGCAGTTTTTGCTGAGGGGCAGTCTTAGGAGTGTGTGAGCCCCGGGCTCCTGAGATTTCCTTGCTCTCAGTGTGTCTCTGCTTAGCCACGGAGGTGTCGCTCTGAAGGCTGCTGGCTGAGCAAATCGTGCCAGATCATCTCACATCCTGTTCAGGTGACTGAAATTCTGAAAGTCAAGATTTCTCTGAAGAGAGCCTTGAAGAATATTGGACTCACTAGAAAGAGCCTAGGAAACGTAGGCTGCTTGGTCGTGAGCAAGGGTCTGGGTTCAGTTAGCCTGCAGTGACTGTCCCTCAGGTATGAATGAGAAGCGGGGGATGCTTCCAGTGGCTATTTGGCTTGATCGTTTGCTGGAGAAGGCCAGTGATAGAATCATAAAAGAAAGGCTTTTTTCTGGTAACCGGAAATTAGACTGGGGCCTTGGGGTCTAGAAAATGTGATAAGCCTATTAGGAATGCAACACAGAAAAAATAACTTACGTCTGGCAATCTCTGAAAATGGTAAAATTCAGGAAAGGTAGCATTTTTCCAAGAGAAAAAGGTCTGTATTTTGAAATGTCATTATTCATGTTTTCTTGCTGAACTTCGTTGTTGCAATTCTAAGTTCATTTAGTCTGTTCCCCTTTCCCAAGCACAGAACCGAACAAAAAATAAACTCCAAATAAAACAAGCATCAAAACTGTAACCCAGTAAACTGAGGTAGAATTTTCCAGTTCAACAAAGTTTGATACAGATTTTTCAGAGAAGATTTACAGTGGGGGACCTTACAGCCGTGCCTGTGGATTCAAAATCCTGTCAAACACACAGAGGCAGCTTTTGTTCATCAGTTACTTGGTGTTTCAGAACTAAGAGATTTTGTACAGAATGAAAGGATGCAGTGATTTGATAATCATTTCTTCAATGTCAGTATGTTTTAGAACTTCCCAGACTTGAAAAAGCGAAAGACTCATGGTTCATGACTAATAGCTACATAAACTATATTAAGTCCTTTTGAAAAGGGGGTTTTAATAAAGGAGATGCATTCGTTTTTGTAAGTTTTGTAAAAGTTCTGCTTTTCCACTTTCTCTATCCGAAAGTCTCATCCTGTATTACATTTGGAGCTTCTTTATAGATATAAATTGGGGCAGATATTTTCAAAAGCAGAAATTTAAATATTGGAAGACAAGGGGGGTTTTTGGTAGCCAATGAGCAGAGATTACTGGACATGCATAACGCTGTGTGTAACTCTGGAGATATAGTATAATGATTTATGGTTGAGTTGCTTGTTTTCTGTGTTGATTTTAAATGTGGTAATGGATATTCCCACAGTGTGCTTGATAAAAGTTTCCAAAATGCTTTAATTTTTAAAAAAAAATCAGAAATACCTTCACTCTTATTTGCCAGCATAAGAAAGCTTGGAATATTGGTGTTGATGCGTTTTGGTTGCTGTATCCTTAAGAATTTTTCTGCCGTTTGGTGGCTTCAGATTTTGATTGAAATGTCAAGGTGTAATCATGGCAGACTGTGTATCTGTGTATCTGGAGCCAGAACTGAAAAACTTCCTCTGACTTTTCTGTTTTTCTTCTCTTAGTAGTAAAAAAATTATGCATTTACAGTTTCCCAAATGAATGTATAATTTATCACTGATGCCAATTTAAGCTCTCTTAAATATACACTGGAGTGGGGAGGAGGCAGTTCCTAAGCTGCAAGGTTCACCTTGCATCAGGTGTCTGCAAAGTCTTTAGATGCAGTGCACGCTAGGGTCCCTTTCCCAATTGGAATCACTTACCCCATCGTTTTCATTTTACTCTTTAGGCTTGAAGAAGTGTGTATTTAGCCATCAGTTCATTTTGTGTGGTCTGAGTTATAAAAATGCCCCTGCTGGTTTTTCCATATGAAAAACATGTTTTTCATTTGTGGAAACTTATATAAATTTTTTTTTGGGGGGGGGCGGGGCTGGGCTTTCTTTTGTGCTGCTTTAAATTAAAAGCAAATGTACTTCCCTCCCCTTCATTCTTGATTCCCCACCCCCATCTTTGCATGTTCCAATTACAGAGTTGTGAAAATAAGTCATCTTTCGGCTTTTGTTACTTTAAAACAGCTCTCGGTGATGTCAGAGTCAATACTAAAAGCATTAAGAATGCTGGCAGACTGCAATGCAGCTGCAGTCCAACATGGTGCTGGAAATGGGGTTGAGAGCATAAAGGCTTTCCATATTCCCAGGGCGCACAACTGCTTGCGGCCTTGGCTTTGATCTCTTCAAAGGCTGCTGCCTCCTCCTAGATGGAGAGACTTGGCTGCCACTCGCTTGCATTGAAAAAAGGCAGAGGTCTCTATTCAGGCAGAAATCAATCACTGTGCAGAAACAATTATGTGTAATTCAACCATCATGAAAACAGGACGAGATTACGGGTTTGTTACCTGAGTGACTGTGTGGAGGCAGGGAGCTGAGAACACTGGAGTCCCGCTGACATGCCACGTCTCTGTGACAATTACAGACATATGAGTGATGTGGCAGGCGGGGGAGGCACGGTGACAAATGCTGGTCACGCTGTCCAGCAGAGCAGAAAACGAGGTTACAATTGGGAGATAATGTTTGCATATGTAGCCATATTTTAGCAAGCCGAACAACTTCAGGGAACAGGCCCTCAGAAACTCTTGTGGGCATTTATACGTATGTATACTGGACTGTGAATGTGATATTAGCTGAATTAAGACAAAAGTCATCCTAATAATTTGAGAATTAGGCTGGAAAAGAGAAAGTAAACTTTGGGTTATTTATTACATTTGCTAATTTGGAATTTATACTGCTGACACCAAACTCTGAAAACACAACTAAGTTCCTAACCTAATATATGTGAGCCTGACTTTAAACATGTTCTAGTTTGAGGAACATTTTTGTCTTGAATTTGGTAATCTGCCTCAAAAAAAGCCTTTTGTTTTTATCATCTTAATTTAAACCCTTTGGGAAAATGATTTTGTCAGTTGTTCTGTCTTCCCTTGTTTTTACATGTTATTTTTCTAAAGCAGGCTTCTGAAATGTGTTGGAAGTTTCCTTTCATTGTGAATAAAAACAGGGCCTTTTTTCTAGGTAGGAAATAGCTTTCTGCTTTAAGTAGCAGTATATTTAATCTCAGAGCCCTGACATGCAAAGCTGTCGAGGCATTTATTTTTATTTTAACTTGCTCTTGTCACCTAACAAAGGCTTAGGAGTAACTTCACACTTTGCCAGCTAGCCCAGGTAAAGGGCGGGAAAAGGCAAAAATAAGACGGAAACCTAGATGGCTGATTATGAAATGGTATTGCTGCTGCTCAGCTTGCTACCCAGGCCTGGGCTTACCTTTCATGCCGCTCCAGCGTAGACATCAGAGGCGTGAGAGCTGCTTTGAGTTACAGATCTTCAAACAATAAGTCAAAACAAAAAATCAATCCCCTCCGGTCCCTGGGTGCAGTTATCAAAAGATAAAAGAGAAAAAAAGTTATGCTAAAGCAGATAGAGAAAAGGGGTAGATATGCCAAGGAAACTCGGAGGACAAGTGCAGGGTTGAAGTGGGCCTCCTGTGAGCCAACATCAATGAATTTTTATCTTATCAGAAAGTTTTAGGGTTGCCAGTTCTTTTCAAACTGGATCCAGTCTGCTTGCTCCAGGGCTGCCTGGAGCATTGGCTTTTATAAGGTTGCTTCCCACCCTCTCCCCCTTTAAATATAACCACATAGGAATTAGACTGCTTTTCACTCAAGGTATAAAACTTGCCACAGACTTCAACAGCAAATTAGGGGTTTCAATAATCCCTTGATATTTTGTATATAAATTGAGAATTTTTTTTTTTAATGTTTATTGAAAGCTGTAGATTTACATGAAAAGTAAGGCAGATCTCTACAGTGTGTATTCTTTCTTCAAGCCAAATTACTAAGGAGAGCTGGAAAGCCCCCATGAATTCTTTTTGAGGTAAGAAATCTGTGTTTTTCCTCTGTTTTTTGTGGGTAATGTCAGATATTTTTGGAGATTAACTTTAACTATCTTTCTGAAGCCGTTTGGCCAGCATTTTGATATATGAGCCAGTATGTATTTTTATGAACCCAAGTTAGAGTTTAAAAGGCTTATATTTTTAGGTATTATAGAAACTGAACCTATTTGCTCACTAATTTATAGCTGTAAACATTTCTGAAATCAGTTCCTTCATTAACTTCCCTAAAGGTCTTTAATAAATGGCAGCGCAGATTCTCTCTTTACCTTCCCCTTGGCTTCCCTTTATTTCCTCAGTGATGGTGCCCCTGAGCTTCTGCCCAGGGAGCCACCACACTCATCACCTTAACCACCATAGAGCCTGACCTGTCCCTTGCAGGGTAGTAAGTCTCTATATCTCAAGAGAGAAAAAGATAGTTTGGCTTTCTAGAACTGGATGCCCTGCTATTTAAAGAAACATGTTCTATATATAAACTGTAGTTAATCACTTGACTACAATCATCATAGCTTTCATTTGCATAGTTCAGATGACTCACTGTTTTGAAAATTAAATAAACTCAAATGGAAAACAACCACACACTGCAGGTTGCAACTTTTATTTCCTAGTATAGAGTTAATGAGCAGAAAAATGGCAGAGCCATTTCCACACATCTAAGGCTTACAATTTTCTTGAACTATTTAATGAATGTACTTTATTATAAATGTTGAAGCTAGCGAGTATGTGCTGTAGGCCCTGAGAGAAAAAGTGAAGTTTCTCTTTAGTTTCTTATAATTAAGCTACCATCGAGAATTGCAGTCTATATTTTTAGGCCTTTGTCCTCTGACTCTCCTTCAGGCTAGATTTGGCTTCCATTTCTACTCTAGTCTCTCTCTTCCATTTCCTACCCTTAATCCCATCTTGTCATCCTTCCAGGCTCCTCAGCAGATGTTGTTGTAAGTGTCTTCACATTTACATGCGAGGAAAGAAAGAAGACTGGGGGAAACGGGTCAGGGTGTATACACAGGCAGCGCGTGGGTTCTGTGCTCTAGCAAAGTCTGATCTGTCCCAGCCGGGAGAACCTCTGAGTTCCTGACATCCCAGCCCTGAATACTGCGCTCAGAGCTTTTACTCTCACACCGGCAGTAGTAGCGGCTCCAAGGGATTGGGGGGTGGGGGGTGGGGTAAGGGTGTAGCGGTGGACTATACCCGCTAATCTCCAGCGATATCCTCAGCCTCCCCAGATGAACACCTATGCTAAGTAAAAGCATTCTTCAAGCTAGAACCTCTAACCCCTTCTTCCAACTAGATTGCTGTCCCTAAGCTCCTTTTATGTAGAAATGTACACGCTAGGTAAATGGTCGGGGATCATCCCCTGGGTGTGTGTATACACACACATACAAATACATGTACATGTAATGCAGTGTTTCAGGCTGATGAGTTAGATTTCCTGCACTTGAATCCCAGCTCCAGCACATCATGGTTGAGGCCGTAAGCAAGCTACTCTAAATGTTTCAGCCCTTCCTTTCCTTATCTGTATAATGGGAGTAATAGTAGTAACTGCTGTGGGGACTCTGTAAAGGTGACGCAAATGCAAAGCATTGGTGACATTTAGGTACTATGTTAGTGGCTCTTGAGTTCCTCACTCAGTCAAAACATTATCTGCAGTTTGCTGCTCATTGTTGAGATATTTTATCTATTTATGCATTTTTGATATTTGAATTTCTTTATGACCCACTCCCAGAGTAGACCCCAGGCTGTGGAGGGAAGTGTGGAGTCCAGCATGTTTCATCTAAGCTTGAATGTCTGTTGAAGATGCAATGATGAGGGGTTTTGTTGTAATGATCCTAAGATCTGCGTAATCATGGGAGAAAATACATGGTTAATATTTTGTTTAACTCTTAGGTTTCATAATTTGGAGTTGAGGAAAACAATCATAATTCACATTTTCCTAGCCTTTTTGAAATAGCTTATCTCTTTCAAAGGAAAAAAATTTAACCACACATCCTATATTTGTTAGTTGGATATATTCCATAGGATGGTGTTAAGTTCTTCTACAGTCTATGCATATAGCATTCACTTGCATTTAGAGTGGTGAAAAGGAGAGCCATATTTAAATATTTTGAGATACAAGTGAAAAATGGGTTAAAGATGTAAAATGTATAATATTTAGGGATTTGGTGGATGAAACAAATAGGATTCTGGTGACTAGATGACTGTAAATCCTCCTGGCTACAAGCAGAGTCTGGGCAGCACAGTAAGGACTATCTGTCCTTCCTCCGTTCAGTCTGCTCCTTGCCTGCCAGTGCACATGGCCTCCCACCATCAAGCCAGCCATCGTCACACGGCTTCACCTTCCTCCTTTCAAGTCTTTGAGGGCAGCTTCATCACACACAAACTCCAGAATTTTAAATCTCAGTTGCAGTGTGAAGATACCCATATGATACTTAAAATATTACTTGGACACTCTATTTTAATAGGAAATCTCCAATTTTGGTGATTTCTGTTGTTTTCGTAAAAACCATTGAAGTTAACTTATGTAACAATTTGACTCCTTTTAGCTTCAAAATTCTGTACTGTTAGAAGAATAGTGATTCAGGAGAAGGGTACCAAAGTGTATTTTAATTAATGCTAATTACCATATGTTTAAAAATATTTGAAATTATTCAAATGCGAGTAAATAGCTTTATCCTTAGCAGAAAGGAACAGACAATCTCTCAATTTTTTTTCCAATTTGTTTGAGGTATAATTGACAAATTAAAATTGTATATACTAAAGGTGTACAAAAAATGATGTTTTAGTCAACTCAGAATTTTAAAGGAACGCTTAGAGCTCTTAATTGCAGTCATTTAACTTTCAGTGATTATGTACTTATGTAGTGACTTCACAAAAGTTATTGGCCAGTATGTCCCGTTTTACTCTTGGCTACTCGGAGTTAGAACATTCTTTCAAAATCTTACAAGCATAGCAGGGTAAACAATCACAAACATTTATGCTTTTGAAAGAAACCTACAAATCTTACTGGAGGGCACGTGACCCTAAATGATTTTATGTGACTCTTCAGGCCTGCTAAGAATTAAAAAGTGAGTTTTGTGAAACATGTAAATCTTGCCTCTAGCTTTGCAGTTATAAGACTCCTAAAAGGCAAACTTTTGGCATTTGACCCTATATGTTGCTTTCCAGATTTGAGTGGGTTTTCCAGAGTTGGAATGTTACTATGCAACACAGGCATCTAAAGTTTCAAAAAAAAATAAAAAAGGAAGTTAAGGATATGTGCATTATTTCATTAGAAGTATTGAACTGGCAATTTAGCATACATATTTCTATCAAGATTAATGCTTTGATTTTGGAATATTTGGTTGAATAGCCAGTACAACTGAAGTATTGAAAGTTTGCAGGGATATATATATAGTAGAAAGACAAAGCAGACAGAAAGATAGTTTATAAATTGTAGAAAATGCTCAGTCAACATGATGTTGAAATTTAAAAGGTAAGGGTTCTTCAAAGAACTTGAGCACATAGTGTTTTCCTGTGTGTCTTAGAAAAGATAAACCATGCCTTATAATTTTAGAGTTTTTAATGTCATCTTCAGGAAATCATTGTGCATTTAAATGAGAGGTGTTTCTTTTTTTCTTGCCTGCCGTGTTTTGTTTTGTTTTCCTACCTGAATTTTAACCTTTGAAAGATTTACTTTTCACTCCACATCATCACCTTCCTATGAAGGTAAAATGAGACTGGTTTTTGTTCAATTGGCCTATTTGTCTAATAACTTAGTAATTGATTTTCTTTATGAATGGTAAGGAAGAAGTCAACCTAAGGAATTTTAATACCATTTGATGTACATTTGGGTAGGGGGGTGGAGGGCAGTGATGAAGCCAAAAAGAAGAGATTTTTTGGAGCCAGCCTGTGGTGTGAGTGGGAGGCTCCAAATGGGGTTAGCCCCTGAAGGATTCAGAGTGAATAATTATCTACACTGGAGGGCTGGAGGAGGCCTACAAGTCTCTGCTTGCCTAGAAATCTCTCCCCTGCTGGCAGCCCATTGAAGTGTCACTCAGCCGACCTACTTGCTCCCAATTCCCACTGTTAGAGGTTCTTTACAGACAGAGCAGGGGTGCTGCTGCCTCAGGCCCCTAGTCTCTGCCCTTAACCCAGATGCCGGGGATGGGGAGCACTTTGGAGGCAGGATGGTCTAACGTTCTGGCTGGTAGACGAGCTTTATGCCTCTCCCCCGTTCGGCCCAGCCCTCTGCAAGAGTAGCTCCATCGTCTCTCACTGTCCCGCCGTCTCTCGCCCCCACAGGGAGAGGCACCTACCTTTTAGGGCCATCACTGAGGATAAATGGAACCACTCTGGCATGGGCCTGTGGGGCCACTGTCATTTGCCTTCCTCTCGCTCTTTTCCCCATTTTCAAGGTGAACATTCTTAGTTCCTCTAAGCCTCTGCTTTTAAAACTATTGCTGTTCTGGCCCCCCTCCTCGTTACATGCTCTGTTCTGGTTCAATAAAGGCTTGAGGTTTTAATGCCTCAGTGCTTCAGATTGGGTCTGACCACTGCAGCATGTAGCTGGTATGTGGGGTTCTTCATTCTAGACATTAGAGTTCTATTAAGGCAGCCATTAATTTGGAAAACTCAGCAGTAGCCACTGGATTAGAAAAGTTTTCATTACAATCCCAAAGAAAGGCAATGCCAAAGAATGTTCAAACTACTGTACAACTGCACTCATTTCACATGCTAGCAAAGTAATACTCAGAATCCTTCAAGCTAGGCTTCAGCAGTACGTGAACCAAGAACTTCCAGATGTACAAACTGAATTTAGAAAAGGCAGAAGGTCCAGAGATCAAATTGCCAACATCTGTTGGATCATAGAAAAAGCANATATATATATAGTAGAAAGACAAAGCAGACAGAAAGATAGTTTATAAATTGTAGAAAATGCTCAGTCAACATGATGTTGAAATTTAAAAGGTAAGGGTTCTTCAAAGAACTTGAGCACATAGTGTTTTCCTGTGTGTCTTAGAAAAGATAAACCATGCCTTATAATTTTAGAGTTTTTAATGTCATCTTCAGGAAATCATTGTGCATTTAAATGAGAGGTGTTTCTTTTTTTCTTGCCTGCCGTGTTTTGTTTTGTTTTCCTACCTGAATTTTAACCTTTGAAAGATTTACTTTTCACTCCACATCATCACCTTCCTATGAAGGTAAAATGAGACTGGTTTTTGTTCAATTGGCCTATTTGTCTAATAACTTAGTAATTGATTTTCTTTATGAATGGTAAGGAAGAAGTCAACCTAAGGAATTTTAATACCATTTGATGTACATTTGGGTAGGGGGGTGGAGGGCAGTGATGAAGCCAAAAAGAAGAGATTTTTTGGAGCCAGCCTGTGGTGTGAGTGGGAGGCTCCAAATGGGGTTAGCCCCTGAAGGATTCAGAGTGAATAATTATCTACACTGGAGGGCTGGAGGAGGCCTACAAGTCTCTGCTTGCCTAGAAATCTCTCCCCTGCTGGCAGCCCATTGAAGTGTCACTCAGCCGACCTACTTGCTCCCAATTCCCACTGTTAGAGGTTCTTTACAGACAGAGCAGGGGTGCTGCTGCCTCAGGCCCCTAGTCTCTGCCCTTAACCCAGATGCCGGGGATGGGGAGCACTTTGGAGGCAGGATGGTCTAACGTTCTGGCTGGTAGACGAGCTTTATGCCTCTCCCCCGTTCGGCCCAGCCCTCTGCAAGAGTAGCTCCATCGTCTCTCACTGTCCCGCCGTCTCTCGCCCCCACAGGGAGAGGCACCTACCTTTTAGGGCCATCACTGAGGATAAATGGAACCACTCTGGCATGGGCCTGTGGGGCCACTGTCATTTGCCTTCCTCTCGCTCTTTTCCCCATTTTCAAGGTGAACATTCTTAGTTCCTCTAAGCCTCTGCTTTTAAAACTATTGCTGTTCTGGCCCCCCTCCTCGTTACATGCTCTGTTCTGGTTCAATAAAGGCTTGAGGTTTTAATGCCTCAGTGCTTCAGATTGGGTCTGACCACTGCAGCATGTAGCTGGTATGTGGGGTTCTTCATTCTAGACATTAGAGTTCTATTAAGGCAGCCATTAATTTGGAAAACTCAGCAGTAGCCACTGGATTAGAAAAGTTTTCATTACAATCCCAAAGAAAGGCAATGCCAAAGAATGTTCAAACTACTGTACAACTGCACTCATTTCACATGCTAGCAAAGTAATACTCAGAATCCTTCAAGCTAGGCTTCAGCAGTACGTGAACCAAGAACTTCCAGATGTACAAACTGAATTTAGAAAAGGCAGAAGGTCCAGAGATCAAATTGCCAACATCTGTTGGATCATAGAAAAAGCAAGAGAATTCCAGGAAAATATCTACTTCTGCTTCCCTGACTATGCTAAAGCCTTTAACTGTGTGGATGACAATAAACTGTGGAAAATTCTTAAAGAGGTAGAAATACTAGACCACCTCAACTGCCTCCTGAGAAACCTGAATGCCGATCAAGAAGCAACAGAATTGGCATGGAACAACGGACTGGTTCAGAACTGGGAAAGGAATACATCAAGGCTGTATGTTGTCACCCTGCTTATTTAACTTATATTCATAGTACATTATGCAAAATTCTGGGCCAGATGAATCAAAAGCTGGAATCAAGATAGTAGAAACATCAGCAACCTCAAATATGCAAATGATACCACGCTAATGGCCAAAAGCGAAGAGGAACTAAAGAGCTTCTTGATGAGGGTGAAGGAGGAGAGTGAAAAAGTTGGCTTGAAACTCAGCATTCAAAAAACTAAGTTCGTGGCATCTAGTCCCATCACTTCATGGCAAATAGATGGGGAAAAAGTGGAAACAGTGACAGATTTTATTTTTTTGGGCTCCAAAATCACTGCAGATGGTGACTCTACCCTTGGAATTAAAAGACACTTGCTCCTTGGAAGAAAAGCTGTGACAAACCTTTACAGCATATTAAAAAGCAGAGACATCACTTTACCAACAAAGTTCCATATAGTGAAAGCTATGGCTTTTCCAGTAGTCATGTACATATGTGAGAGTTGGACCATAAAGAAGGCTGAGCATAGAAGAATTGATGATTTTGAACTGTGATGCTGGCGAAGACTCTTGAAGAATCCCTTGGGCAGCAGGGAGATCAAACCGGTCAATCCTAAAGGAAATCAACCCTGAAATATTCACTGGAAGGACTAATACTGAAGCTCCAATAGTTTGGCCACCTGTTGCGAAGAGCCAGCTCAGTGGAAAAACCCTGATGCTGGTAAAGATTGAAGGCAGGAGGGGAAGAGGGTGACAGAGGATGAGATGGTTGAATGACATCACCCATTCAATGGAAATGAGTTTGAACAAACTCCGGGAGATAGTGAAGGACAGGGAAGCCTGGTGTGCTGCAGTCCCTGGACATGACTTAGCAACTGAACAATGAACAGCAATGCAACCGTAGGTTTTAGTCATTTCTTGACATCTGGACTCAAAGTTAATTTGGGGCAACTAAAATTCCTCTCTTCTTCTAGCATGTTGGTATATGGACCCATCATATTAATCCATATTAAAGCCTCACTTCTCAGTGTTATTTAGTCATTTATGGCTGTTTGGGATCATTTTGGATTCAGTGATAGTGTTTTTTACATTTGCTATTTTCTTGTCCTTTTGGAATTTGAAAGGCAATCATTTTCTTTAAGTCATTGATTTAAATTATGCATGGAGACAGGGCTAAGAACAGACAACCAAGCCATTCATCAGTACCCTTTGGGTATTTTGGAAGGATCTTGCTTGGACTTTGGAATCAGGTAAGAATCCTAGTTTTAGTTTTGGCTTGCAGTGTGACCTTGAGCAGTTAACTTCTCAAGATGTCAATTTCCTTATATGTAAAGTGATGATACCACTTGACAGAACAGTTGTGAAGATTGGAGTTCATGTATGTCAATTGTCAAACGCAGTACTTGGCACATAGTAGTGGTCAGCAAAGAATAGTTCTCCTTTTTTCCTGTGCTTTGGAATCATAAAGTTTTTCTTTTTAATTAATTTAATTGGAGGCTAATTACTTTACAATATTGTGGTGGTTTTCGCCATACATTGACATGAATCAGCCATGGATGTACACATGTCCCCCCGCCCTGAACCACCCCCCACCTCCCTTCTCATCCAATCCCTCTGGGTTGTCCCAGTGCACCAGCTTTGAGTGCCCTGCTTCATGCATCGAACTTGAGCTGGTTATCTCTTTCACCTATGGTAACATACATGTTTCAATGGTGTTCCCTCGGATCATCCCACCATCACCTTATCCCACAGAGTCCAAAAGTCTGTTCTTTACATCTGTGTCTCTTCTGCTGTCTTGCATATAGGGTTGTTGTTACTATCTTTCTAAATTCCATATATATGCATTAATGTATTGATATTTTTCTTTCTGACTTACTTCACTCTGTATAAGAGGCTCCAGGTTCATCGGCCTCAAATGTGTTCTTTTTTTGTAGCTGAGTAATACTCCATCATGTATATGTACCACAGCTTTCTTATCCATTCATCTCCTGATGGACATCTAGGTTGCTTCCATGTCCTAACTATTATAAACAGTGCTGCGATGAACATTGGGGTACATGTGTCTTTCAATTCTGATTTCCTCTGTGTGTATGCCCAGCAGTGGGATTGCTGGATTGTATGGCAGTTCTATTTCCATTTTTTAAAGGAATCTCCACACTGTTCTCCATAGTGGCTGTACTAGTTTGCATTCCCACCAACAGTGTAAGAAGGTTCCCTTTTCTCCACACCCTCTCCAGCATTTATTTGNGTGTCTCTTTCAATTCTGGTTTCCTTGGTGTGTATGCCCAGCAGTGGGATTGCTGGGTCATAAGGCAGTTCTATTTCCATTTTTTTAAGGAATCTCCACACTGTTCTCCATAGTGGCTGTACTAGTTTGCATTCCCACCAACAGTGTAAGAAGGTTCCCTTTTCTCCACACCCTCTCCAGCATTTATTTGTAGACTTTGATGACAGCCATTCTGATTGGCATGAGATGGTACCTCACTGTGGTTTTGATTTGCATTTCTCTGAGAATGAGTGATGTTGAGCATCTTTTCACATGTTTGTTAGCCATCTGTATATCTTCTTTGGAGAAATGTCTGTTTAGTTCTTCGGCTCATTTTTTGATTGTGTCTTTTTTTTTTTTTCTGGTATTGAGCTGCATGGACTGCTTGTTTATATTTTAGAGATTAATTCTCTGTCAGTTGTTTCATTTGCTGTGTTTTCTCCCATTCTGAAGGCTGTCTTTTCACCTTGCTTATAGTTTCCTTCATTGTGCAAAAGCTTTTAAGTTTAATTAGGTCCCATTTGTTTATTTTTGCTTTTATTTCCATTCCTCTGGGAGGTAGGTCATAGAGGATCTTGCTGTGATTTGTGTCAGAGTGTTCTGCCTATATTTTCCTCTAGGGGTTTTATAGTTTCTGGTCTTATATTTAGATCTTTAATCCATTTTGAGTTTCTTTTTGTGTATGGTGTTAGAAAGTGTTCTAGTTTCATTCTTTTACAGGTGGTTGATCAGTTTTCCCAGTGTCACTTGTTAAAGAGATTGTCTTTTCTCTGTATATTCTTTTCTTATGTCTTTTCTCTTGTATATTTTTGCCTCCTTTGTCAAAGGTAAGATGTCCATAGGTGCGTGGATTTATCCCCGGGCTTTCTGTTTTGTTCCATTGATCTGTATTTCTGTCTTTGTGCCAGTACCATACTGTCTTGATGACTGTAGCTTTGTAGTATAGTCTGAAGTCAGGCAGGTTGACTCCTCCAGTTCCTTTCTTCTGTCTCAAGATTGCTTTGGCTATGGAATCATAAAGTTTAATCCTCCATCCTTATGTCTTGGATTAACTGATTCATTGTCTCCCCATCAGTTTCACAAGTCTTCTCTTTTCTAGGATTGAGGGCTGCTTTTGACTGTTCCTCTGGTGCTCTGTATTACTGCACAGTTGAACCTTAAATAAAGAACTTTGGATGAGCAGTTGACCTGCTACCTAGGCCTCTTTCATTACACTGGATTAATTTATCAGTTGATAATTTGGAAGAAAGGTGGCATAGGAGGAGACATAGTGGGTAGGAAGGAGTGGTGTGATAGCAGTCTTCAGATAGTTGAGGAGTATGGAAAAGGAAGTAGACTTACTTTGTGTAATCATAAAGGACAAACTTATACAAGTCCACAGTCCTTTATTCATAAATTTGAAATTGAAAAATACCTACAAATTGAGTGTTTTGGTAAATTTGGTAAATCTGACTATTAATTGATATGAAGTTATTTATAATCTTTATTCTACTGAGTGTGAATATTCATGTGCCTCACTGCACAGATAAAAATATGTTTGATTATAGAGCATTGCCCTGGGCCCCACTGAGGATGTACATGATATGTGGTGTGTGTCCCATTTTACCTTTCTAAAATCTGAAAAACTGAGATAAAACATATGATCCCAAGGGTTTTAGATAGGTTGTGGACCTGTACCAATACCAGTCTAGCTTAGGGAAGACTTTCTCATACACTTGGCAGTAAACTGGGACTATTTTCCAACATGATGACATCTCTAGTACTGAGGTCATTCGTGGCAGTGGCGGGGAGGGGCTGTGCAACCATGTTGTCAAGGGAGTTTTATGAGTAGGAAACTGGACCTATAAAGTCTTCCAATCCTGCATGCCAGAGTGCCAGCACCTAATGACAGAGAAGCTCATAATTGCTTTACGTTTATTACTTATGTCTCATGATTACTTAAAATGTGATAGTCATTGTAAAGTTGAAATTTGAAATAAAAGTTACGTGATAAACTCCTGTTTGATGAGGTTGATCTGACCCAGACGTTCTCACAGTGGGGTCTGGGGATCAGCAGCATCACCATCCCCTGGGAGTTTCTTAGAAAAAAGCAAATCTCTGTTCCCATCTCAGGTCTGCTGAGAACTCTATAAGATGAGGTCCCGAACCCCGTGTTATGTTAAGCCCTCCAGGTGATTCTGGTGCATGCTAATTCAGTAAGCAGTACTGAATTGCCATGACAAAAACACCCGTGGGGGCCCATGGTGCCTGCAGTCTAGGCCCAGGTTATTCCGTGTGGAGTAGCTATTTCAAAGGGGCTATAAATGAAACTCAAATACAGAAGGGAGAGTATGGGGGGAGTAAAGGAATTGTAACTGGGACACCGAGAAAAGGCTCATTGGAAAGAGTGTGCTTTTAGGATAGGTAGGACTCTGAGGTACAGATGGGCTAGTATTCCTGGCTCAGAGGAAGGAACAGTTATCTCTCCACTGGGAAAGCAGTTGTCTCTAGGTTGTCAGTGGGGACATAGCACTGACAAGAGAGGACCAAGGCAGTATATGAGCCAGAATGCTAGACTACAAGTTTTACATACTTTTGGATGTAAAATCAGTGTTGGACCCTAGTGCCTTATTTATCCTTGTTAAATTTCATCTTGTTCAAATAGACATGTCAGTTGAGTCCTGCAATATTTTGGATTCCTGACTTTCTCAGCCCTATTACCTAATTAGATCCTCATCCAGGTAATCAATAGAAACTTTGAACTTGTATTTGCAATCTCCCTCCAAGTTGACCTAAATCCTAACATCGTGTTAGTTGCACTTGCTGAACTACAAAGAAATAGTCTTGATTTCTTGTGTGGTTTGCAAAAAAAAAAAAAAAAATCCCTTTGTTTAATCATCATACCCGTTTTACTGAGGACTTTTTACATTTTAAGCTTTTTATTATAAAATATGCTTTACACTATATGGTCAGCTGCCCAAGGGCAGCCTTTTGTCTGATTTTCAGCCTGTCAGAAACTCTGAATTTTTATTTTATGTTCTCAAAGAGCCCATGCCTCACAAAAGCCATACTGGTGACAAATAGCATGAATTGCCTTGTGCCAGAAAGCTACCGAGAATGGGGGCTCACAAGTAGGTTTTCCATAACTTCCTCTTAGATCACTCAGGCAGTTTGTGGAGACTGACTTTGATACTGTTGCTCAAGAGTTGACAGTGCTTGCAGATGCCTTTCTTCTGGCCGAAATTACGTCTAGTGATATATGGAAGTGTGTTTTTGTGATGCCTCGTGCATAATCATGTGGGCATTGCCTACGTACTTTTGAGTGGTTTAAGTTAGAAGAAACTGTTTCTATACAGCACCTCCCACCACCATGTAAGAGTTTCATCCTGTTTAGCACAAAAACATATGTGTACCTTATTATTCATTTTTTTTCTTTGTTGGTTAAGGACAAGCCTAAGCTCCAGGAAGCAACTTGGGAAGTCAGGGAAGAGAACATGTTATTTTCACTTCTTAGCAAATTAACTAGAAAGACTTTTGATGAACTGTAAACAGTTAATAATGTAATCATAGGCTAATAACACTGCATCACAGGACTGTCAACATAGAGAGCCTTCTTGTGCCTTTAAGGATCTCATCAACGTTATCCAGGTAGATAGTTATCTGTCAAGCTCTTAATGGCTTCTTTTAAAGAGAATCATATAAGCATTCTTAATCACTGGTTCTGGTCACCTGTGTTATAGGCGGTCATTCTTCTTTTTTTAAACTAGATTCCAGCTGCTGATCTAAAAGTTCTTGTATGAAGGGAGGGATTTAAAGGACTATTTCAACTCATCCTGGAATGCAAAGGGAAGTGAAGGAAGTATTTTAAAGTGATCTTGGTAGTGATGATGTTATGGAAAAAAGAAATGAAAAATAGAATCACTATTGACTACCTCAGTGACTATTCCCTTTGAATAGCGCTACTACCCATTACATGGTTTAAGAGGACAGTGTTTCTTTCCTAAGGTGTTACCATTTATTATTGGTACTTCAGTCAGGCTAAGAAAATTGTTCACAGAATACACAATGTGATTCCTAGGATTATACCCTAGCAATATTGATATCGGGGCTTCCCAGGTGGCTCAGATGATAAAGAGTCTTCCTGCAATGCAGATCCCTGGGTTCAATCCCTGGATCAGGAAGATCCCCTGGAGAAGGACTGGCAACCCACACGAGTATTGTTGCCTGGAGAATCCCATGGACAGTGGAGCCTGGTGGGCTAGAGTCCCTGGGGTCACAAAGAGTCAGACACGAATGAACAATATTGATATAACATTTTTTATCTAGGATATTTGCAACTAGCTTTTAATAATATAAGATAAAATAGTGTATTTCTAACTTCATTTAAAAAATTCAGATACCAAGATATGACCCTGAATTAACTGGAAACATTTTGTTGTCGGATAGACTTATGAAGAGTGAGAAGAACCACCAAAGATAGCTTTGTCGTTTGTTTTTTAAATGAAATGCCCAGGGCAGGGTTTTTGTTCTATATCTGAAATTTTCTCGGAATTTGAGAAGAGTTATTTCACTTGGCTTGTTCTCTCTTCTTCTGCCTCTCCTTTATTCTTGAATGACCGTGTTTTTGAGAACAAAGCATTCAACATTCATGCAGTCTATACATGGTTTGAGCTTCTAACCTACTCCTTACCAAAAAGAAAAAAAAAAAAATATGACTTTGAAGCTTAGAGAAACTGTGATTCAGAGATACTCTTTCCTCCAAAATTATAATTTTCTTTGGAATTCTAGTGCTGTTATAATGCTGGAGGCAAAGGGAACGTTCTAACTGACCACTGGTTCTTGGGAATGGAAAGATTTAGTGTGCTTCTGTCTCATTCTGGTGAGCTGGTTGGAACTGACCAGAGTTCTATATAGGTCAGAAAGACTGTCCAGTGGCCCAGATCCTGCAGGGTGTTCAGGGAAACTGGATTTTCTGTATTCCTTTCTTCTGCCCTTGAGAGCAGCAGGTTTGATGATGTCAGGAATTGGAGAAAGGACAGAAACAGAAGGTGGGACAGAGAGTGTGGTGAAGATGGTGCCCAGTGGATGCTCTTTGGGGTTTTCCCTGGCCTCCTTTTCTGAAGTAAAAGTGATGCCTATGATTTCGTAGTGTGGGAAGGTTTCGTTTATTTTATCTGTGATATTTATTTGATTGCTACAAACAACCATTTATGATAGCTGTTTATATGAGTTCTTTCCCTCTTTTATTTTTAATATATCTTAAAGCAACAGCAAAGGAGATCAAATGAACTGATTCATACATAGCCTTACTATCCTAATAAATAGCTTTTTCATTATTTATGATCTTTTCTATTTTCTAGTCCTTGCCCACGTACACAAAAGTTTTTTTTTTTTTTTTTTTTTGACATTTTTGTGATCGTATCTGTTTAGATGTTTATCCCTTATGGCTCAGACAGTAAAGAATCTGCCTGCAATGCGAAGGCTTGGGTTCAGTCCCTCGGTTAGGAAGATTCCCTGGAGAGGGGAAGACTACCCACTCCAGTATTCTTGCCTGGAGAATCCCATGGACAGAGGAGCCTGGCTGGCTACAGTCATCGGGTTGCAAAGAGTCGGACACTACTGAGTGACTAATGCACACACACACAGCCTTTCAATAAGAACGGGTGTGGTATATTTAAAACTAGATATTTATTTTCTAGTTAAAAATATTTCACAATTTAGAAAAGGACAGTTTAAAGTCAACTTTAAAATAAGCTATTTTAGAAAATTTATGGCTACCATAGGGGATGAATTAGGAATACAGAATCAAACTACTAAACATGAAATAGATAAGCTATAAGGATTTGTTGTATAACAGAGAATTATGCCCAATATCTTTTAATAACCCATGATGAAAAAAAAATCTGCAAAAAAGAAGAATCTTTATGCTATACACCTAAAGCTGACACTATATTGTAAATCAGCTATACTTCAATTAAAAAGATAAGTAATGTCTTTCCAAAGGGCAAAAAAAGTTCCAACTCCTTACTTTCAGTCACATCAATTTATCCTTAAAGAAAAATACATCCTCTTTTTTTCCCTTGATATTTGAATCCCACCTTGCTTTTCTACAAGTGACAGGTTTCTTGTCAAGCTTTTATGGTTACGGTTTTTTTTTTTTTTTCAGTGACAATAAAATAATTTTGCTTATATTATTAATGTTGACATTTAGGAGCTCTTGTCCCAGTTTTATCTTCTTTGTCGTTTTTATTGAACCTCTGACTTGTCTTTGAAGGGCAAAACTGAAGATCTTT
The DNA here is from genome assembly GCA_006410615.1 of Neotragus moschatus. NCBI lineage: Eukaryota > Metazoa > Chordata > Mammalia > Artiodactyla > Bovidae > Neotragus > Neotragus moschatus. Next base: position 196,707 of record SJYA01000916.1, read on the forward strand.
GTGAAAGTCCTGACTGCTGGGCTCTCCATTAGTAAGAGGTCCTTTTGGTTCCTTTAGGTCCTTTTGTGACAACCATTGAATATTGTCACTTTTATACTGGGGTTTGCATGTGTATTTCTTTTTGAGACTACCGCCCCTCTTGAGAACTGTATGTAATTCACTTGCTGTTTTCCCCCCAGCAGTCATATTTTATGAAAACATACTCTGCATGTGTTACATTGGCAGCCCTTCAGTATCTGGAGAGAGAAAGAAATAGGACTTGTGGGGTTGAAATGTCTAGCCCTGGACCCTGCAGAGAAGATTCGGGGCCATGGTCTAGAGTGCTGGAAACGGGGATGCAAGGGCAGGCACCCAGTCCTTGGCCTCATTCCCTTTGCCCGGCCTCAAACATTTGAGACTTTAAATTTCTATTTCCCACTGTTCATCCTTTACTATCTTGACAAGTTATACTCCATACACCCATAAGCTCTCTGTGACTTCGTTTTTCCCTCTGTGTGTTTATATTCCTAAAATCTCTGATTCCCCACAGTGGCAGAAATACTACAGTACATTTTCTGCTTAAATGAGACGTGGCTACAATACATGCTCTGTTCTAGTATGTGAAATACACCGTAAGACCAGTTCAGGAGACTGCCCGTTGTCCCTGAGGTGGATTGGTGGGTGGTTTTCAGTTGCATGGAGGAGAGACCATAACATGTATGCCAGTACAATGGCACTTGAAAATAATGAACCTCTGTGCTGGCTGCTCTCTACCCTGACTTCTCCAGCCCTCTTCAGCCTCTCTCTCTGGAGGTTCACAAGATTTGACCTCAGCAATGTATATAGCCGTCTTGCTGTGGTCAGCATTTCCTTCGGTATACAACTTTATAAATGAAGTAAGTAGTTTTTAGATGTCTTTCATTCCCTTACTAGTCCCCCAAGTTTAGAGGACTCTGAAATAACCTCAGGAGCCCTGCTGAAATGTAATCCAGAGAATCAACCTATCAAATGGGAAGTGTCCAAAGTGCAGTGGCGGGTCTCTCCCAGGTTTCCATTTGTTATTCTTTCTGCTAAAGTGCCCCCTCCCACACAGGGAAAACTCCTACCAGCTCACACATCACCTCTCCTGAGGGGCCCTTCTTGGGCCCTAGCTGGCCTTCATCACTCCTGTAGAGTTGATTTTTGTCAATTCCTGCCTCACAGCATTTTACACGTTGTATTGGGAGTTACTAGTTTACATCTCCGTTCTTCCTCTTGTTAGATAGACTGTGCACAGAATCTTCAGGACAGGGGCCACTTTATATGATTAGCCTCTAAAAGAGAGCCACAGATACACAAATCAGCGAATGATGGAGTAAATGAAGGGTACTCTCCTTCTCATTTTTCCCCCTAAGTATAAAAATTAAGGAGATGAACGTGTTAAGAAACTGTTAAATTACAGTTTTGATTCCTTCCGATGTCATTTATCCTAACTTCTGCATGTGACAAAAGCAAAGACAAATTCTGCCTGCAAGCACTGCCTCTAAAATAGGTTCTCAGAGAATTTCCATAAGTAAACAGAAGAGATAGGCACTGATAGTAAAGAATTAGGAAGAGCATGACGCACAAAAAAACATGGCCCCATAGTTAGGAGACTCAGTTGAGTCAGACACCACGGTCTTTAAATCGTCATTATTATATGTATTATCCAATATGGTGGTAGTCCTTATATGTATGTGACTCTTGAGCACTTAACTAAGGAACTGAATTTTTAATTTAGGTAGCCATATAGCTAGCCATGCAGCCATATAGCTTCTTTTTAATATATGGAACAGTACAGCTTTAGAAAATAGAATCATTATACACTTAGTTTAATATGTTTAAGAAATAAAAAAGGAATTGAAAAACATGAGCAAAGATCAGGAGACTAGAGAAATATGATGACAGCTTTGAAAAAGAAACAGTTTTTAGAAAGGAAAAAGTTGAGTATTTAAAGCTGAAAATTAAAATTGATGAGTTTAAGAGCAGATTGGACTTAGCTGAAGGGAGAATTAATGAAATGGAAGAGAAATCTAAAGAGATTTTCCAAAATACATAGGGAGAGACCAAAAAAAAAAAAAAAGGAAAATTATGAAAGTNACAGATACACAAATCAGCGAATGATGGAGTAAATGAAGGGCACTCTCCTCATTTTTCCCCCTAAGTATAAAAATTAAGGAGATGAACATGTTAAGAAACTGTTAAATTACAGTTTTGATTCCTTCTGATGTCATTCATCCTAACTTCTGCATATGACAAAAGCAAAGACAAATTCTGCCTGGAAGCGCTGCCTCTAAAATAGGTTCTCAGAGAATTTCCATAAGTAAACAGAAGAGATAGGCACTGATAGTAAAGAAGGAAAAGCATGACGCACAAGAACACATGGCCCCATAGTTAGGAGACTCAGTTGAGTCAGACACCACGGTCTTTAAATTGGCATTATTATATGTATTATCCAATATGGTGGTAGTCCTTATATGTATGTGACTCTTGAGCACTTAACTAAGAAACTGAATTTTTAATTTAGGTAGCCATATAGCTAGCCATACAGCCATATAGCTTCTTTAATATATGGAACAGTACAGCTTTAGAAAATAGAATCATTATACACTTAGTTTAATATGTTTAAGAAATAAAAAAGGAATTGAAAAACATGAGCAAAGATCAGGAGACTAGAGAAATATGATGACAGCTTTGAAAAAGAAATAGTTTTTAGAAAGGAAAAAGTTGAGTGTTTAAAGCTGAAAATTAAAATTGATGAGTTTAAGAGCAGATTGGACTTAGCTGAAGGGAGAATTAACGAAATGGAAGAGAAATCTAAAGAGATTCCAAAATACATAGGGAGAGACCAAAAAAAAGAGGAAAATTATGAAAGTTAATATAGAAGTTATTACATGTAAAGACCACCCTGGAATAAGCTGATAGAATATGATAATATCAGACAAAGAATGATAAATTCTAAACTGTCATGCTTTTAATAATATAACTTCAAAATCTATAAAGAAAAAATTGATAGACATACACGGAAATATGGACAAATCTACCTTTCAATAAAGGATTTCAACATATCTCAATAATTGATAAAATCACCAGATTTTCCTCCTGCTCAAAATAATTAAACTATAAAATATTTGAGCAACACAATTAACAGACTTGATTGAATTATGTGGATTGTTGTATCCAGCTGCTTTGTGATACAGAATAATAGGCTAGGAATCAAGTGTTACCAAACTTCAAAGGGTTAGTTATCATACTGCTGCGTCGCTTCAGTCGTGTCCGACTCTGTGCGACCCCATAGACGGCAGCCCACCAGGCTCCCCCGTCCCTGGGACTCTCCAGGCAAGAACACTGGAGTGGGCTGCCTTTTCCTTCTCCGAGCTATCATACAGCTGCATTCTTTCATGAAAAAGTTATTGGGTTGGCCAAAATGCTCATTTACGTTTCTCCATAACAGTATGGCAGGAAAACCTGAATGAACTTTTCGGGCCAATCCAATATTAATTTAGAAGAAAACTAGAAAAACTTTCTAGTCTTTTATCGATAAGGAGAACACTTCTAAATGCCTCAAAGGTCAAAGAAGATATTTAGGACTGAATGGTAATTAAAAATTGACGTATGAAAACCAGTAATANTGCTGCTAAGTCGCTTCAGTCGTGTCCGACTCTGTGCGACCCCATAGACGGCAGCCCACCAGGCTCCCCCGTCCCTGGGATTCTCCAGGTAAGAACACTGGAGTGGGTTGCCATTGCCTTCTCCAATGCGTGAAGTGGAGAGACCCCATGGACAGCAGCCCACCAGGCTCCCCCGTCCCTGGGACTCTCCAGGCAAGAACACTGGAGTGGGCTGCCTTTTCCTTCTCCGAGCTATCATACAGCTGCATTCTTTCATGAAAAAGTTATTGGGTTGGCCAAAATGCTCATTTACGTTTCTCCATAACAGTATGGCAGGAAAACCTGAATGAACTTTTCGGGCCAATCCAATATTAATTTAGAAGAAAACTAGAAAAACTTTCTAGTCTTTTATCGATAAGGAGAACACTTCTAAATGCCTCAAAGGTCAAAGAAGATATTTAGGACTGAATGGTAATTAAAAATTGACGTATGAAAACCAGTAATATGCAGCCAAAGAGATCCTTAGAGAGAAGTTTATAGCCTCAAATGCTCCTAATAGCAATACAAGAAAGAGTAAATAAAGGCGCGGTAAATATGTGATGAATCAAAGAGGATGACTGAGACATGAGAAGTGGTTGCAGCACGGCGCAGGTGAGGGGAGAACCTCCACTTGCCGCTGGCAGCCATTCATGACTCTGAGAAGTTAGTCTTTCAAAATCTTGACCGGAAGATGGTGTCCGGCTTACTGGGAACAGCTGGCCCAGAGGGTGAGAAAAGGAAAGTGTCTACTCTGTAACATGCAGAATACTAGGACATGCTTCGTTTGTGGTCTGGTATCTCTGTTTGTTTACTCAGAGCAGAAATGAAACCGACTTAGTTGAGTGGATTAGTACTAGCAGGTTTGGTTTGGTAGACAGGTTCTCAGAGTGTAGTCTCTGAGCCCCTGAGTCCCTGAGACACATTTGAGGGAGTCTATGAGAATGAGATCAGAGTAGTTTTCATGATAATATTGTCCTTTTTTTTTTTTTTTTTTTT
>SJYA01000916.1:201600-266575 GCA_006410615.1 Neotragus moschatus
GTGCACCAACCCTATTGATAGTGACTGTATTCTTTACTATAATGAACTCAATTAAGAAATGTTGGTGTCCTCTGATAAATTAGTGAAAGTTATTAATTTTATTATTGATAACATATTTGTTTTCTTTTTTCAAGAGAATGCCTGTGTGATTTTTTACTTTCCAGAATGATTAATGATCGAATATGGCTATTTAGACTTGATTTTTGCTAGACTTTTTATCAGAACTAAGTGAAGTGAACCTGTCGCTTTCTAAGGAAAATATACATTTATTACCAATAATAAAATTCAGACTTTCAAGAAAAAGTTAGAATTTTGGACGTCTTGTATTCCTCTCCATAAGCTAGAAGCCTGAATCCTTAGAGACGTTCCTAATAAGATCATTATTGATATTGAAAAATGTTATTTTGATATTGTATAATGAAATATGTCAATATGTGGAAGACCTGCAATAACAAAGTAAACCAGTGTTCTCAAAGTGATCAGTGTTTATTATAAAATCATACATAGATGAAAAACCTATTCAATGTGCAAAATAGACTAATGGATTTTCATTTGACAGAGTAGGGAAAGTTCACTCGTATTGTTTCGAATTTCATTTTGCAGCCAACCCTTAAGTGAAACCATTGTTTGTCCATGGTAGTATAATACCTACATTATCCTACAAGTATAAGAAGAATATTCAAAATTATCTAAAAAAGCTATTGAAATAATTCTGTTTTCACTACATATCTGTGTGAGGCCAGGTTCTCTACGTTTATTTTAATCGAAACAAGATACCATCATGCATTTTATGCTGAAGCAGATATGAAAATGCAGCTGTTTTCTATTATGCCAGATGTTAAAAGGATTTTCAAAAAGGTAAAACACTAGCACTTATTTTCCATACTAACATTATTTAAAGTCACATGTAATGAATTTATTGCTATTATTTTTATAAACAAGTAAATACTTTCAAATGTGCTATTTTAATTTCTATAGGGTAATTATTAATAGATATAATCTATATAAACAAAAGCCCTTTGAGGTCCTCGGTAATTTTTAAGAGTAAAAGTCTCTTGAAATAAGAAAATTTGAGAACTACTAGTTTAGCAAGTCAGACTTTTAAGCCCTTTCATGGGAAAGACTGTATGCTGCCAAAAGCATAGATACATACCTAGATTTTTTTTTAAATGCTACTAAGATACCTTACTTAATGATATTAAGTTATGTCCCACACCATTCAGAATAATCCCAAATAGGCCATACTGGCAAGATGTAAGACATTTTATTGAACGCTTTGAGCTTTTTCTTTTTTCTTTTTCTTTTTTTTTTGTGTTTGTGTGTTTAAGTGTTGGTAATTTTTCCTATCATTTTGTACATGACTGTAGTATTATTAAATAACATTTTGAACCCTGCAAATCTGAACCCTATCATATATTTGAAGTAGACTTGGAGATTTCTTAAGTGGAAAATTTATGATGAGAATCCATCATGTCCTTTTCTAATTAAAATAAAATTTCAATGTGTTGATTCAAAGATCAAAAATAGAATGGTCTTTTCTAAATGAAAGTAGCAAAGAAAATTTTCTCATTTCATAAAAACAAAGGATTCAGAACCCAAAGACTTGCTCTTTTTCTCAGTATGTGATTTTTGGTAACCTGATGTTTGCGCTTTCATCCTGAATGTGGGTGTTGGCCTTCACCTCTACAGATGGAGCTCTGATCACTATCTTTTCTCTTGGCCTTTAGACCTCGGAATTCCACAGGCACAATCAGGAGATGGGAGTGAGAAAGAGGAAACAGTCATTTTACCATGTTACTCATATGATATTCTAGAAAGTGAAAAAATTAATTAAGACTAGGAAGCCGAGCTTCCTGCAGAATTTGCATGTATAATTTACATAGTTGATCTGGTAAGAAGGCAAACTGAGTAAAGTCCTCCTTTTTAAACTTTATTTTTATGTTTCTTTCCTTGGTGTAAGTTACTTGAATGTATTTGGTCACAAAGCACGTGCGGCAAAGGACAGCTCCCGCAAAAGGGCGCAGAGCTGTCACCTACACACACCAAAATACGTGTTTGGAAAAAAATAGTTATAATAAAGTTTTCGCTTCAACCAACAAGGAGCTCAAGAACAGATTTGACCATAACAACCAATGTATGTGAAACAAAACCCAGAGAACAGGTTGGGTGAACGTTGTGTTGCACTGTCTCATTAAAGTAAGTGAGTCAAGATTGGTCTGATTAACTGATACAGATTCAGCGTATTTACCCACTAAAGCAGGAGGCAGTGGCCCTCTCCTGCCACAGCTGTTTGTTTAAATTACTCACATGAGTCATTCTGAGAAGAGACTCTGCCTTTAAAAAAATAAGTAAACAGACTATTTGAAATCTTTGTCTTGTACCTGATAATCATCTGAAAGAACAGGGTAATTTTGTACTTGGGAGAGTCCCTGGCCTGAGGCCTTTCCAACCCTGAAGTGGCCTGGGAGGAAATCAGAAGAAACGTCTTTGTATTTGTCCCTCATGGGAGACACGGCGCTTTATCGAGTCTGTCACCTTCCCTGCTGGTTCACCTACAGGATTGCAGTTGGTATCGCATTTAGCCTAAACTCAGAGCCAGTCTATGAAAAATGTGGAGGTTGACTGCCAACAGATCTGTTGAGTACTTTTATGTCATTGTTTAACCAGTGAAAAACCGTGGATTTGTAAAAAGATGATGAGAGAGATGGGTAAGCTCATCTTTGGGGAAAAAAATGCAGCAGAAATAATCATTACTCCTCCGATATGCTTGCAGGGAACCTGTCCGGTGGTGTCAGGTGTGAATCTGACTCCTACCTCTGTCATGCACCAGCTCTGGGATCTTAGGGAACTCGTTTTGTCTTTCCAAGACTCACCATTCCCCTCTCCTAAAATGGGGATAATTATAGCAATCTCAAAGGGCTGTCATTAGGATTAAACATTTGTTGAGCACAGGACTTGGTGCAGAGTTAATGCTCCAAATGGTAGTAATAGTAATTGTCACTGTTATCTTTGCTGATTTTAAGTTGTATTTCCCAAGTACTAATTAAGTCCTGTTATCTTCTAGAGCCTTGGTTCTCTTATCTCTACAATGTGGGGTTGGTGGGTGAGCTCCAAGTAACTCTTCCCGCTGGACATTCTGAGCCTGGTTTAGGAGGTTGGCAAGCTGCCCAGTGGAGGGTCCATGACACTCCCAGCTTCCCTGCCTCCTCTTTCTCCCCTCCCCGCAGCAGCCCTGGCCAGTCAGCTCCCAGCGGGAGGCTGCTAGATCAAAGCCCTGGGAAAGGTCAGGCATTCCTGGCACCAGACACTCAGCTGGCTAATAGATGCCCTTCCCTGGCCTAGTCCTGCCCAAGCACCAACTCCTATAAACAGAGGCTTTTCTGGAAGCTGCTTTCTGGGTACTGGGGCCCACCTGAGCTGGGGAGAATTCTTGTGTGGAGGTCACCATCAAAAAGCTTTAACTTATACTTTTGCTTTCTTCTGGGATATATAAAAGGTGAGAATAGGATGGTGGAGGTCAAGTCTTGTCAAAGATGTTCAGTTTCAGTTCAATTCAGTCGCTCAGTCGTGTCCGACTCTTTGCGACCCCATGAATCGCAGCACGCCAGGCCTCCCTGTCCATCACCAACTCCCGGAGTCCACTCAGACTCACGTCCATCGAGTCAGTGATGCCATCCAGCCCTCTCATCCTCTGTCGTCCCCTTCTCCTCCTGCCCCCAATCCCTCCCAGCATCAGAGTCTTTTCCAATGAGTCAACTCTTTGCATGAGGTGGCCAAAGTACTGGAGCTCCAGCTTTAGCATCATTCCTCCCAAAGATGTTAATGAGTGGTAAATGATGGCACAAGAGGTGCCACCACTAAAAATGGTGTCCTGAAACACACTAAGGGATCTGTTCACAGTGTACTGAGTAAAAGACTAGATTGCAAAACATCATCACAGTCGTGGTTTTTGCACGTGTGTTTGAAACCAATAGAGAAAAAGGAGGGAAGGAACTTTATCTCTGTGTCAAAGTGTTTTTCTGGGTGGCAGTGTCAGGTAGTTTTTGGCTTTTACTTGGATTTTCTAAATGTTTTACATAGGCAGAGAATTCTAGTAAGGAGAAACAAAAGCTGTTTTTGTTTTGTTTTGGTTTTTAAAGAAAGAAACCAAATTGTCTTTCAGAGAAAAGTTTTAACCTTTCAAAGAAAAGAGGATGTGTGCATGTGAATTGTGTGCAGCAACGCCTGGAGGAGACCTGTTGCCACTCTGGGAGGGCTGTGGGCTTGAAGCTCTGCAAGGAGCAGGTTCCTTTACGTNTGTCCGACTCTTTGCGACCCCATGAATCGCAGCACGCCAGGCCTCCCTGTCCATCACCAACTCCCGGAGTCCACTCAGACTCACGTCCATCGAGTCAGTGATGCCATCCAGCCCTCTCATCCTCTGTCGTCCCCTTCTCCTCCTGCCCCCAGTCCCTCCCAGCATCAGAGTCTTTTCCAATGAGTCAACTCTTCGCATGAGGTGGCCAAAGTACTGGAGCTCCAGCTTTAGCATCATTCCTCCCAAAGAAGTTAATGAGTGGTAAATGATGGCACAAGAGGTGCCACCACTAAAAATGGTGTCCTGAAACACACTAAGGGATCTGTTCACAGTGTACTGAGTAAAAGACTAGATTGCAAAACATCATCACAGTCGTGGTTTTTGCACGTGTGTTTGAAACCAATAGAGAAAAAGGAGGGAAGGAACTTTATCTCTGTGTCAAAGTGTTTTTCTGGGTGGCAGTGTCAGGTAGTTTTTGGCTTTTACTTGGATTTTCTAAATGTTTTACATAGGCAGAGAATTCTAGTAAGGAGAAACAAAAGCTGTTTTTGTTTTGTTTTGGTTTTTAAAGAAAGAAACCAAATTGTCTTTCAGAGAAAAGTTTTAACCTTTCAAAGAAAAGAGGATGTGTGCATGTGAATTGTGTGCAGCAACGCCTGGAGGAGACCTGTTGCCACTCTGGGAGGGCTGTGGGCTTGAAGCTCTGCAAGGAGCAGGTTCCTTTACGTGTGCACACTGCGAGCCCAGCACTGTTCTCAGTGCTCTGGGTGGGTGGGTGTGTGGGTGTGTGTATGTGTGTGTGTGTGTGTGTGTGTGTGTCTGTGTATGTGTCTGTGTGTGTGTGTGTGTTTAAGAGAGGGTGCCATGGCGAGGTGAAGGTGCTGTAGCCAGATGCAGTTAATAAGATAATAAGATGTAAAGTGCTCTCTGGAGAAGGCAGTGGCACCCCACTCCAGTACGGAGGAGCCTGGTGGTCTGCAGTCCATGGGGTCTCTAAGAGTCGAACTCGACTGAGCGACTTCACTTTCACTTTTCACTTTCATGCATTGGAGAAGGAAATAGCAACCCACTCCAGTGTTCCTGCCTGGAGGGTCCCAGGGACGGCAGAGCCTGGCGGGCTGCCATCTACAGGGTCGCACAGAGTTGGACACTACTGAAGTGACTTAGCCAAAGTGCTCTCTGGATCCTTTTCTGTGACCTGTTGATTCTCTGTCTCGTTAGCTGAGTCCAGCCCGTGTCCTCCCACTCTCTTGACTGGATCCCAGCCTTGGTTTTCAGGGTCTACTGTTCATTTTACTTGAAGCTCAAAATCTTACCTGGGTGTGAGCACATCAATGAGTCTGTGGCTTCACTCAGAATTGAAACCACCATTTCTTTCCTTTTTGTCGTAATGGCTTCACTTCTGTCTACAAAAATAACTCTTCCATAACTGCTTCTTATGGAAGGAGAGAAAGCAAGGTAACAAGGAAGAGGTACCCTTGGCCTGAGGGCTTCAACCCATAGACGTACCTAAGCCATCTCTGTGTGTTACAGGCAGACCTCTTAACTCTCTGGGCCTCAGTTTCCTCATTGGAAAAATTCAAGGACAAAACTGACTGACTTTCAAGTTCTCTCATTGCACTGATTCTTTGAAGAAGTTTCAGTGCAATCTTTCAACATTTTCTGTTACATGTTTGGTTTTTTTCTAGTATATTCCAGAAGAAGAAAGAGGTTGAAATCTTACTGTATATTTCTGCAACAGCCACGAAACTCCTTTCTTTAACCTCTTCGAGTCTGTTAAGTACCTCAGCTGTGTCCTGTAGTTTTAATGGCAGTTTTCTTCCGGTAGTCTTAGTTACTAATTTATTTTTGATGGAGCGCTCAGAGTTATCAATATTGGGGTTATTAGCAAAACTTTCTGGAAAGACCTTTATCTTCTCAAAGTAAAACACTTTAACATTTAAAGAATATAGAAATTTTTAGAAACTTAAAGAACATAGAAATTTTCTCAAGGTTATAAAGCAGGGGAATGACTTGGGCTCACCATAACCACCGAGAGAGAAGGTGGCTTCCCAGTCTTAAATCATATCCAACTTTCCTTCCTCAGCTCTTTGTACTGTTTTCACTTACTCCTGTTTTCATAATGAGGTTGACACATATGTTAAGCTGGGCATGTAGGTCTGATCTCTTTGGACAGCTCATTTTCCAATATATAAAGTTGTGTATTTGCATAGCCAACAGAGATTTTCTCTCTTCAATAGAGGAGTCTATCAGTTATACCAGTGTGTCTCTGTGTGTGTGTGTATGTACGTGTGTGTGTGTGTGTGTGTGTGTGTGTGTGTGTGTGTGTGTATATATATGAGAAGGGGACCTTTTCTTGAAAGCTAGCTTATAATCTAAAATGGGTGATAAATACACTGCTTTAAATGCCGCCTCTTGGACTTGGGTTATGCGTAGCAGGCCAGAGGGAGCAGAGTTCCAGTGGCTTTCTCCCCAGGCAGGCAGCCCCGCCCTCAGCGTGCCCAGGCCTGCTGCTTGAGGTAGGACAGTCCTGAGTGGCTCAGGGGCCACGTTCACTGAGGGGGCGGATGGTTCCATTGATGAGAACAACTGATGTGTCCCACAGGACGTGTGCCACAGACCATGGTCCTAACTGCCCTCTGTAAACCCTTTTCCGGGGCACAAGGTTTTTTCCTTGCCCTTTTGGCTGCTGCTTATTGCTAGTCAGTGTCTTTCCCCAAACTTTAAATCCCGTGTCATGAGCTCATGGAGTCTGTCTGCTCGTGTGCACTGGAATTGTCTTCAGTTTCCTAGAGAACACTTGTTTCCATATTGTGAAGTCGCTCAGTCGTGTCCGACTCTTTGTGACCCCAATGGACTGTAGCCTACCAGGCTCCTCTGTCCATGGGATCCAGGCAGTAGTACTGGAGTGCACTGCCATTTCCTTCCCCAAATTACTTTGGGCTATTTCCCCCAAGTGTATACCTTTTCACCTCTGTGCTTTGGCTGCTTTCCTCATTTTCACCTTTCCCCTTTAACACAGGACCCTCGGAGTGGTGGTTGGTGTTCAGTCACTCAGTCGTGTCCGACTCTTTGCCACCGCCTCGACTGCAGCATGCCAGGCTTCCCTGTCCTTCACTATCTCCTGAAAGTCACTCAGACGCATGTCCATTGAGTCANAACACAGGACCCTCGGAGTGGTGGTTGGTGTTCAGTCACTCAGTCGTGTCCGACTCTTTGCCACCGCCTCGACTGCAGCATGCCAGGCTTCCCTGTCCTTCACTATCTCCTGAAAGTCACTCAGACGCATGTCCATTGAGTCAATGATGCCGTCCAACCATCTCATCCTCTGTCACCTCCTTCTCCTCTTGCCCTCTATCTTTGCCAGAGTTGGCACTTCATATCAGGTGGCCAAAGTATTGGAGCCTCAGCTTCAGCATCAGTCCTTCCAGTGAATATTCTGAGTTAATTTCCTTTAGGATTCCTTTAGGATCCTTTAGGTTTGATATCCTTGATGTGCAAAGGACTCTCAAGAGTCTTCTCCAGCCTCACAGTTTGAAAGCATCAGTTCTTCGGCTTCAGTTAATTCTTAGAATGGTAGAGGTGATGAAAACTTGCTTTCTGAAAAACTTTTCTGGAACAGCCCAGTTTGTATCTCTTATTTTCTTATTATATCGACAACAGTGATGATGATAGTGATACCACTGTATGGCTTTTTTTTTTTGCAAAGTCTTTCATGTAGGCAAGCTTGGTCCTCCTCCCTGCTTGTACTTATCCATAGGGTCGTAAAGAGTCAGACATGACTGAAGCGACTTAGCACACAGTGTCCAGAGCTAAATCTTTTACAGCAAAAAGTAGAACAAGCCAACTTTCAATTCGAATCTGCCTTTTCTTTTATCCTGAACGGTGGTGACAGCAATGGCCAAAGGGTAGAAATAGCCACATATGGCTTCATCCTCCCTTTTCCCTGTCAACACACGCCCCTGCCGTGTGTTCATGACCCCAACCTCCCCACACAGCGATTGCTGTTTTGCATCTGCCCTTGCTTCCTTTATAAAGAGTGCCAGGGAAATCTTGTTGAATTCTTCGAAGAGCAGATTTGTAGATGTCTTATGTTTTGATATTTTGACAGCACAAGGTGCAGACTTGGGTTAAGGTGCTTGTGATCTGTGGCAAAAACAGGATGTTTTAGGTGAGCCTGACTGTACAAGTGGTAGGCTTGTGGCAGGGTGGGTGCTCCCTGACTTCAGTCCCCATTTCCCCCTCCACGCCCACAACAGTTCTCTTTGTGTGCAAGTTAGTCACAGGACTTGTCAGGGGACAAGTCACTCAGGAGGTGCTCCCCAGAGCCCCTGTTACACTTGGGGGCCCGATGGACCCCTCCCACCTGCCTCCTTGCTGCCTTCATCAGAAAGTTTCTGTCCCGTGTGCTCTCTCCCCGATTTCCAAATTGAAAGTTCCGGGTTGGTGGACTTACTGGCTTAATGTACTTCTTCCTCTTTGGTCAGGTGTGACATTGAACAAAGAGGATGGTTTCCACCAGTATCGTTAATTAAACACGTCGCATATTTTTCAGTTCAGTAACATCTCACCACAGCACGTGGGCTCGTGTCGATACCAGGCTTCCATTCCTGGGCTCCTCCCTTTTCCAGTGTTGTTTCTACCGCACCAGCGCAGTTTCTGACAGTGGGGTTTTTGACTTTGCCTAACCCTGTATTGGGGGGATCTCTGGAGGATGTCTTAGGGATAGATAACACTTTATTGTGTGGAGTTAGACCCTGGCTTGAGTCTACCGTTTCTGAGAGGGCTGTTTCTGTAAAAGGGCTCAGGTGTAAAAGGAGGTGTGCATCCTTAATCACATTCCTGTTAAGCCATCTGTACTAGTTACGTTCGGTTACTGTGCAGCAAATGTCGACTTATTTTTACGTTTTACCTATTTAACTAACATATATGAATGTATGTCAGTATTGCGAGCCAGGAAGTGATCCAGAAATGCAACTGATAGTAGCTTACTTAACAGCCTGTGAACTAGGTATGGATATCATGGGTAAGAAGATGTGGTGCCAATAGTCCGGCCTAAGCGTAGACCCCAAATCCAGCTGCCACTCTTTCACATGCCGCACCTGTCTCGGAGTCTTCCTCTCGCTCATCTTTTCCCAACTCTACCTCTTGTCAAGTGGCAGAGGTAAGTGTCAGAATCAGGACTGGGAATCCATATGGTAGCTGTAGAAGGGAATCTCTTTTTTTGTAGCCATCTCTTGTTTTTCCCTCCTGTCTTCCCCCCCCAGCAGGCGTTTTTAGGGACTCTCTAGAGTGGCCTGGTGGCTGAAAGGTGACTTAGCCAGCTATGCAGCTCCTTAGCTGGATCCGCAGGTACACTCAGCAGGCAGTGCTTTCAAGAAATAGCTACAGGCCAGTATGCTGGGAATCCAGATAAAAACACAGCTCTCGTGAAGTCGTCAAAGCATTAGCTACATTCAAGAAGAAAACAAGGGAAAGGGGAAGAAAGTNATGCAGCTCCTTAGCTGGATCCGCAGGTACACTCAGCAGGCAGTGCTTTCAAGAAATAGCTACAGGCCAGTATGCTGGGAATCCAGATAAAAACACAGCTCTCGTGAAGTCGTCAAAGCATTAGCTACATTCAAGAAGAAAACAAGGGAAAGGGGAAGAAAGTCGAGAGTTGAGTCCACAGGGATGGGCATCCATGATTTGCCTTCGTAGGTGTCTGCTCAGACCATCCTCAGCATGATGGTCTTCTCTTCTTCCTTTGCTGACTCAGCTCTTCGGTGCCTCCTATGGAAATGCTGGGTGAGGGAATGGTAATGTGTTGATTAGCCCTTTATTGTGTTTAAAAAGGACTTCCTTGGTGATCCAGTGGCTAAGACTCTGCACTCCCAATGCGGAGGACCTGGGTTAGATCCCTGTTCAGGGAACTAGATCCCACATGCCACCACTAAGACCTGGTGCAGGCAAGTAAATAAATAAAACTTTTTTTTTTTTTTTAACTTATAGGAAATTTTCCCAGATTTCACGAAATTCAGTGTAGAAAGAAGATTCATCTTTCTTCCAATTAATAAATGTTCCGTATGGACAGGTTTCAGAGGCCTTATGGTTGTAGGACCCATCCAAGTGTTCAATTAATATTAAAGATTGCCTTGTCCTGTTGAACAGCTACTAAGGGCTTTGAATTTTCTATACATTTTTCTTAATTCTTTTCATAACACTGACATTTAATGTTAACATTAACACTAATGTTGGGTGTTAACATTTCCATTTTTCAGTGGAGGAAACAGAGAGGTTAACCATTTAGACAAGGATTAGGAACAGGGCAAAGTCAAGATTTGAACCCAGATCTGCCAGCCTTGCACTACACCACGAGGCCTGTGCAGAGTGCCCGTGCAAAGTAAGGGGCCTAGATTAGCGCAGATGATTTTATGAGAGAAGTGGAGAGGGGAGCATTCGCAAGAGGGTGAAGAAATCAAGAACACTGATGTGCCTGTCTCCTTGAAAAGTAACATCCTTTGGTTTTTTCTTTTTTTATTTAAATGCCAGTACAACAAGTGTCAGTCTCAAAGACAGCTATAATCATCCTATTAGCAACCGTCTAGGCAGTAGACACATGGCTGCGTCACCAGCGGCAGATTGAAACTATTACGTTGCACCAATAGTAAATTCCCATACTGTATGATGCTTGTGAGAAATCCTGACCTCAGAGAAACAAGTATAAAGTACTGAAATGTGTTAATTTTAGCAAGTGAAAACATGCCCCCATAAGGAAATGATTATAATACTTAGTGACCCCTATTGCTGTACTCAAAATAGCAGACAGAAAATTTTAGCAATTACGTACTGTTTGGAGGATGTTAATTTTCTACCCAGAAAACTATTCAGCCAACATTGCCACCTGCCTTTCTTCCCCATCTCCCTGCCCTACTGGAGGNTGATTATAATACTTAGTGACCCCTATTGCTGTACTCAAAATAGCAGACAGAAAATTTTAGCAATTACGTACTGTTTGGAGGATGTTAATTTTCTACCCAGAAAACTATTCAGCCAACATTGCCACCTGCCTTTCTTCCCCATCTCCCTGCCCTACTGGAGGCTGCTCACCCTTGCTGAATATAAACAATTGAAGGGAAAAGCAGCTCTGATACAAATCCTCATTATTCTCTCTTTCACACCCTCCCCCCAGTAGACTTTGAAAGTGATAATTGCTTGAAATACTGGGAAAAAGTAATTTGTATTGGTAAAGCTCCAGTGAACTTCAAACAAATCTGCGTTCTGTAACGGTGACTTGTTTTTAATTATGGGGCTGGGCATTTCCATGGACCTGCTGCTTCTGCCCCGCACCCTCATCCTGAGAGCTTGGGACTTGTTGGAAAATGACTTGTCTGGATTTTTAAGAACCTATGTATATACAGTGGGAGACCATAGTTTAGAACCTCTATGAATGTCTTAGCGTTCAGGAGGCTGAATGTTTTGGCTTCTGTTGCATCTAATGCTCATTGGCCACTATTCCAAGTCCTTCGCATACATCTATTTCTGTTCGACATTGACATAGTTACTTACCATGAGCCAGGAACTGTTCTAAGGGGCTTGCAGATATTAACACATGTAGTCTTCATGCAGTCCCGCACCTGGGCTTAGGTGGCGCTAGTGGTGAAGAACCCACCTGCCAGTGCAGGAGACATAAGAAACAGTAGTTCAGTCCCTGGGTCAGGAAGATCCCCTGGAGGAGGACATGGCAATCCACTCCAGCATTCTTGCCTGGAAAACCCCATGGACAGAGGAGCCTGGCGGGCTACAGGACATAGCGTCGCAGAGTTGGAAATGACTGAGTGACTTAACACACACACACCCACTCTTCATGCAGCCTTTTAGGGGTGCTCCTGCTCTGGTTCCCACTTTCCATGTGAAGAAACTGGGCTCATGAAGATGGAGTGACTTGCCAAAGATCATCCAGCTGTTAAGCAACAGATGTGACATTCAAACCCAGACAATCTGGTCCAAAGTCCACACTTCAGCCCTTTTGTATACTAGAAGACAACTTGTTTCTCTTCTTGGAGGCCTTTCTAGATGACAGCCTCTAGCAGGGGACCAGCATTTAGCTTTCATCTGCTAAATATTGAAACAAATTGAGCAATGAGGATGCGCTCAGGCTAAAAAACACTAAAGGGGACTAGTTGATGGCCATGCAAGCAGTGGGTTTCTCTTCTTTCTTCCAATTTAATGAGTTCTTCCACACAGGCACTCACTCAAGGCACTCACTCAGATATGCCCAAAGATCGCATGCCCACAGCGGGTAAACAGCTTCTAGCAGATGTAACAAGTTATCTTTTGTCTGCCAACCTCCTTTATTATCCAAACTACATCCTTAGGTAGAAATGGAAGTTTTTTACACATCAAAATTTGTATGCTAAGGTTGGGACAGGAGGGACCTATTGCATTTCATACTTGGTCTGGATCTGATCCTGTATTCCTGGTTCACAACGAGTGAAAAACACACAGAAGTCACCCTTAATTATTAGCAAGATCTTTACTCCAGATCCTTTTAAAGTAATTAAGAGGTTTAATCGAGATAGGAGGGAAGAGGGAAGAGAGAGAGAAACTTGCAGTTCAACAGGAAGGACTTGTTTGCTTGTTTTCTGTTTATTTTCAAACCTAATATTTAACAGTTAATCCTAACCTCGTGCAAGTATACCTCATAAATAAATTAAGAAGGTAGTGATTTGTACAAGTATTGCGGGTAATCCTGTTTACTTCATGGGAAAGAAAGAACTGGTGGGATGAGGTGGAAGGTCTTTCCAGTCACTTGTTTCTCCTGACCATGTGACTGTTCGTATTCTGATGGAACTGTTCCCAGTGCCAAGGCCATGAGACATCTCCTATGTTGTAATACACATTCAGTTACTGTACACATTCAGAAGGCAACTATCAATTGTTACGCATGCTGTTGCTTTAACTTGGGTAGGAAAAACAGAGCCCAGTAGAACATTACTGTAGCACCTCTTAACCAGATCAGGTAACAAGGAGAAAAGGGTGTACTGTGAGTGAGTCAATCTGGAAGAAGTCGAAAGTAAGAAAGAGGTGCTATGACAAACTGATCGCAGATAAGATGATAAACTGAGACCTTTTCATTAGCATGATGTTATGGCTTGTTATACAACTCATCTCTTGCAAAGCACCTGAAGGTTGATGTGGAAAATCTGAGCTATTCCGAGAGGAAACCTCAAAGTTGAAGCACACTGTTACAAAGCCACAGAGCAAGGTTGAGGTCCCTTGCAGCTGTACACTTTCCAGAGTGATTGAATAGGTGATCGGATCTCAGTCAATACTTCATCTCTCTCTAGAATTCAGTGCCATTGAGTTTCACTTCATGGCTCTCTCTGTCTCCTCTACCCCTTCCCAGGGAGCTGGCCCTTTGTAGCCAGCTTAGCTGTGGATGTCTGGCTCTGAGACGTCAGAGTTGTGCTTTCTGAGGATATCCTGGCTCCCAGTATAAGACCTTCATGTGATAACTATCCTCATGGGTTTTGTGCCTGTATTAGGTTTTCTGAAACAACTTCTTTCTCTTATCAATATAAAAGGGGAGGTGGCAGTGGGAGGCAGCGAGGACGGGGGGAAGGAATGAAAGTGGACTATTGAATTCCGCAATCAGTTCAGTTCAGTCGCTCAGTTGTGTCTGACTCTTTGCAACCCCATGGACTGCAGCACACCAGGCTTCCCTGTCCATCACCAACTCCCAGAGCTTGCTCAAACTCATGTCTGTCGAGTCAGTGATGCCGTCCAACCATCTCATCCTCTGTTGTCCCCTTCTCCTCCTGCCTCCAATCTTTCTCAGCATCAGGGTCTTTTCCAGTAAATCAGTTCTTTGCATCAGGTGGCCAATGTATTGGGAGTTTCAGCTTTATCATTAGTCCTTCCAGTGAATATTTAGGACTGATTTCCTTCAGAATGGACTGGTTGGATCTCCTTGCAGTCCAAGGGACTCTCAAGAGTTCTCCAGCACCACAGTTCAAAAGCATCAATTCTTTGGTGCTCAGCCTTCTTCACAGTCCAACTCTCACATTCATACATGACTACTGGAAAAACCATAGCTTCGACTAGACGGACCTTTGTCAACAAAGTAATGTCTCTGCTTTTTATTATGCTGTCTAGGTTGGTCAAGACAGCATGTGTCCAAGGAGCATGTGTCCTTTAATTTCATGGCTGAAGTCACCATCTGCAGTGATTTTGGAGCCCCAAAAAATAGTCTGTCACTGTTTCCTTTGTTTCCCCATCTATTTACCATGAAGAATTCCATGATAGTTAAAGGATATAACACCCCAGTTTTTTTTCTTTTCATGTTCTCAGTGTGTTTATGTGAAGATCATCATTTTCTTGACAGAAATATAGGGGAAATTTTTGTGAAAAATCTAAACATTTACACCTGAAGCTGACTTCAGTGGCTCTCCAAAATAAAATTCATAATATACCGTTTCTTTTTTTATTTTTTAACATCTATTTGACTGCACCGGGTCTTAGTTGCAGCCTGTGAGATATTCATGGCCATTTGTGGGATCTTCAGTTGGCATGCTAACAGTTGCAGCAGGTGGGATCTAGTTAACTGATCAGAGGTTGAACCCAGGCCCCTGATTTGGGAGTGCAGAGTTTAGTTACTGGGCCACAAGGGAAGTCCCTGAAATTTCTTTTATATAGGAAAGCTCAAGTAACACTAAAATTTCACTTTGTTATAAAACTGTCTTTCTTTGACTATAACGCTAATACATAACATTCTTAGTGGAAATTTTAGTGCAAACAGAAAAACACCAGAGACCAGATCACCTCTTGTGTCACAAGTTAACCTTGAGGTTAACATTTCAGTGTATGTGTTTCCAGTCTTTTTTCTCTTCATAGATACTATGGTAAATTTCACTTTTCCCAGAACAAAGACTGCTAAATCTGTGGGACATTTCCTAAAAACCCCTTTCCCTGTCAGTGCCCATAAGCTCTGTCAGGTTTGCCTACAGAGGTCACCGACCTCAGCCCCTCTTCCAGGCATGTGTTTGCATTCATGTGGAAATAAAAATGACACAGGACATAAAGCAGACAGAGTGGACAGGTTGAAGGCCAGTCAGCCTTTGCACCAAGACCAGTGGCCTTTTTACCACAAGAGGCATGTGAGGTGTGGGTTTTNACTTAGCAGCAGCAGGATATATCAGAACGTCATTCTTTTTTCTAACTGCATAACATTCTATTGTATGGATGTTCCACAATTTGTTGATCCATTCATCAGCTGATGGACATTTGGATTGTTCTGCATTTTGGCCATTAAGAATAATGCTGCTATGAATATTTGTGTACAATATTAATATGAACATATGCATTCAGTTCTTTGGTACAATGGAATTGCTAGGTATATGGTAATTCTATGTTTAACTTTTTGAGAAGTTGAAAAACTATTTTCTTACCTATTTTTTGAAATATTTTTAAAGGCCTAAATATCACCCAGTTAAAACATTTTTAAGGGAAGTAGGAGTTAAACAAGTTAATATATATTGTTAGAGGAAATGTAACTGAACTAGGAATAAGCTGAGTAGGAAAGTTTTAGGTTGTGTTAAATACAAGAAAGCATATTATTTACAGTGACTTCTGTTATCTCAACATTAAATTGGCTTAAATAGGGTTGATGGAGAAAATGAATTTTCATGGATTTTTTAATAGACATATTCAAACTCTGGTGAAATAAAGCTTAATTATTTTCAAGAATTAGCAGTAGTAATCAAGGTTGAGAAGGTATCTTGAGCATTGCTAATTAACTGAAACACTTGAGAGCCTGAGGAAATGACCCTTGTTAACATAAACTGAAAGTTAAAGAGAAGGTGAAAAACAGAGGCACGTAGGTTTCCTAAAATGTTGCTTTTTGTTTTATAGGCAGGGGTTTTCTAAACAGAATGATAGCTTATGTTCTTCCTTGACATTCTATTCATCAGCTTGGCTTGGGAAATTGCAAGGTTCATGGATAATGTCTTGATTGATTCTGCTATTCATTAGTATGTTGCATAACCATTCCTAAAACATAAACACAGATGATGATGGGGGGAGGGAGGGGGGCAGGTTCTGTGGTGCTTTCTTGTTTGGCTATTTGCTTGACATTTCTCACGCCTGCGTCTGAGGCCCTGTGGCCTGTTCCAGGCCAACTCTTCCAACCTAATGAGATAAGTTATTAACCACTGTATGATCAGAAAATGGGCTGCATCATGGTTAGATGAAAGAAAATAGGGTTTACTTCTGCCTTTCTTATTTACTTTGTGGTGTTGGACTTCCCTGAGCTTTCTTATCCTTGTCTAAAAAATGGGGATATTAATAATACTTTTCTTCCAGGGTGATGCCAAGATCCAAATGAGACAAGGAACATGAAGACATCTTGTAAACTGATGTAAATTGGTTTTGTCATAGTTCAGTTCGGGCTTTCCCCCTGCAGGATATCAGCCTTTCCTTAGAGTGCTCATTCATAGCTAGACCAAACTGCCAGTGCTGCGTCCTCTTTGCAGTAAAGTACTTAAAGGATACCTGGAATCTAGATTCCAGCGTTCTTCAGCGTTTGTTGTTTTGTAGACCATCACTCTGTAGCCATATGACTAACAGCGCTTACCGGTGCTGAATATCAGCTCAGACTGCCAGTGTAGACTCTGGGCTGGCCTTCTGGTGCATGTGCTCCTAAGTCAGGAGGCCACCATCTCCCTGCCTGGTGACAGGGGCTTGCCACTTCTTAAGTCAGCTGGGTTTGTCTTTGAAGGTTAATGTAGTGGTGGAGAGTCCAGGCAGACTTGGGGTGCAGGAGTACACAGTGGTACCTGTGTTTGCTGCAGAAAGGGAGAGCCCTCAGTGGAATTTTGGCAGGATGACTCATCTCATCTGGAAGTTCTGTTTGTTAATCATAATTAACACAATCTTACAGGTCCTTGGCCTGGGAAAAATTGGTTTAAAGACAATTAAAATGTTCCTTCCCTCTAATGTACATGTGTTTTATAAGCTTTATGAATGTTCCTTCAGATTACCAGTACACACTGCCAGCAAGCCCATGCCCAATCAAAAGTGTGACACTGAGCCATCTTCAAACTGATTTTTTAAATGTTCTGGTAAATAAGTCATCTCTGATCACATATAGTTCTTTCTTTGCTTCTTGACATTCTTCTTTCTTTCTCCTGAGAAACAGAACTTAGAAATATAAAAGTATTGAAATTCAAAGCTTTAGAACCCTTGGGATCACAGAATCAGTGGTGCTGGAGAGAGCATTGAAGATACTCAGGCCCACACTGTTATCATTTGTTGATGGCAAGAATCCAACCCTCAGACTGAAAAACATTAAGCTGTTGCCCCTGATTCCTATCTGCCCACCCCTCATGTGTGTTCACCTTTCTTGCTGCCTCCTGTGTGTGAATCACCTTTGGTCTGTCTTGGCCGCCCCAGTATATATATTTGCACTTTCTGTGTTATCAGGTAAATCACTAACTTCAAACATCATTAAAATATTGCTATTCAGATGGAGTAGGTGACACGTGCTAAATTGAAGTATGTTTCATGCGTTTAGATGGACCATATTGTAGCATATTTGCGTCAGAGAAAAAACATTCTTAAAGAAGTTATCTTTTTTTGTAAATTGTTTTATGTATTTATTCTTGGCTGTGCCAGATCTTTGCTGCTGTGTGGGCTTTTCTCTGGTTGCGGCGAGTGGGGGCCGCTCTGTTGCTGTGCACAGTCCTTTCATTTAGGTGGCTTCTGTTGTTGCAGAGCATGGGCCTCTGGGGTGAATGGGCTTCAGTAGTTGCAGTACATGGGCTGAGTAGTTGTGGCTAGTGAGCTCTGGAGCGCAAGTGCAAAAGTTGTGGCGCACAGCCAGCCTTAGTTGCTATACAGCATGCGGGATCTTTCCAGATCAGGGATTGAACCCACATCTCTTGTACTGGCACGTGAATTCTTTACCATTGAGCCACAAGGGAAGCCCCAAAGAAGTTGTCTTAATGGGGAGTAGAGATTTCTTTGAGACTGCAAATCAGTAATGAAACACAGTAATTGAGAAGATTTTTTGAGGTCATTATTAATTGTTTCAGCAAATTTCTAAGTTAGCTTCATCTAGTATTCACCAAACTCATGCATGTGGACTCAGGTAATAACTTTCTCCATATAGGAAATGAGATTGATGACTTCTTTTTCTTTTTGCAAAGTAGAATTAATAACTGTATTTACATAGTGTTGTACCATTTGCAAAGTGTTTTACCATGCGTGATCTCATATGATCCTCACACAAATTTAGCTGGGGAAAATATTAGCCTCATTTAATGAGCAATCAGAAATACAAAAAAGTATGTAATTTGCCTAAGTTCACACAGCAGTTATCAGGTAGGACCCGGAAGAGTATCCAGGTCTTTTGATTTCAAATCCCGCATGCTATTATGATTTGCGTGAGAATGAAACCCAGGCCAAAGCTTTGTTAAAGCAAAGAGTAGAGTGTCTTAAGAATATTCCTTAATTAACCCTTAAATTATTTTTGCTCCTTTATGCTTCTCCCTAAAACTCATAATTGCTTTCCAGTATCCCTAAGTTGATCCTCAATTTATGTCCTACTTCTTGAATGAATGTGCTATAAAGACAGCAGCCTCTCACTTCCCTCTTCATTAGTAATTAGCCCAGTACCAGGTTCTGTGCAGTTGACCTGGATAGTTGCACTTTGAGATACTGCCCTCTTGCTAGAAGCTGCATTTGTTAATGCACATATGACATAGTTTCAATTATTTGCTTTTCTGTGTAAAATTCATTTGTTATGGATAACTTTCAAAAATAATTACATTAAGCATTTTATACATTTTTGGGCTACGTGAACTATTTCCATGAGAAGAGGGAAGAAGATGCCCACAAATCTTCTACAAATCTCTTCTGACTCCTGTCTCCTGACTCGCCCAGTGCTGTTGAGGCCCAGGGGTGGGGAACCAGGCAGAGTAATTGATGACCAGTAGCCATATGTCTTCCAAGTGTTCACAGGGCCTAGGGACATAGATCAGGTCATCTTCGAGCAAATAAAATGATAATCTTTGGAATTTCTTATTCTGAAATGGTTTCAGACAAAGATAAGGATATGTTCCTGTTACTTGCAAAGAGAAATAGGAAAGAAAGGTTTGTTTCACCTGGCAGTTTAGGAAGGGATTCAGTGTTTGCCAGTGGTGTGCTGTTTCGTGTTTAACAACCAGCTTGCGGCGAAGTGGCACTGACTTTTCCCATTTGCCAATTTTCATGGTATAAATAATCCCACCATGGCCAATTTCAAGTTACCGACATAGTATTAACAGGTTCTCAAAATTCCTGAAAATGTAGCAGTCAGCTCTAGAGAGCTAGGAGAAGCCAGCTCCAACACACTGCTATAAATTAACAGCAACCTAGGTTGCTGTTGGCAGAGGTTGTTGGTCAGGCATTCAGTATCTGCCTTCAGTTCATCAGCAAGTTTTCCAAAAATAGATGCAAACTAATTTCATAAAGGACATTTACTATTCAAGTAGATGCTACAAAATGTAGTTTATCTTTGATTTTGTATTCACAGGAGTATCCTTTTTCACCAACAGAGAATGGTTATTGCCCTCTCTCCTACTCTTACTTTTCCCCTGGCTATAGTATACTTTTCTTCATACTGCATCAGTAGAACTGAGTTTTTAAAGAGTCTTTGCATTTTGCTTCCTCTTTTTTATACCACTGAGACAAATATTTTCAAGGAAAGTTTGCTCTTCTAGTTTGACTTATTTGGGGGCTTTTAGATGAATCAAAATGCGGCGAATTATGTAATAAAATCCTCTTAATGTAATCCGCTTCGTTTGTCACTCAGGTTTTATGCCTCAGTTTCAAGTCATTTCAAGATTTTGTCTTCACATCCAAAACAACAGGTTCTTTTTCCTTGACTCATATGAGTATATCCTATAAATAGTGATGTCTATAACATCATTTTCACTCAAGATAAATTCTAGTGGGTTTTTTTTTTCAGACAATATACTCTGATGTGAGATGAGAAAGATGGTTACCTATCAAAGACTGAGTTAATCATTAACTTGCAATGAATCTGAAAATGTGTATTAGGTGTGTTTTCAAACAATCTGTGCTGACAGGTTGAAGAAGTTATATAAAACTGCTGTGCAAATCACCTTTTATTCCGAAGGCTCACTGACCTATAAAACATAGATATTCTTTAGTAAGTCCTTTTGTGCTATATAATATGAAATGCTATCGTTTTAATATTATGTCATCTAAATATTTGGTTTTAAACTTACTGACTTGTCAGGCCTTCAGTATGAGATATTGGAACCTAAAAGGTTTGATTGCCAGCTCTGCTGTGACACTTCTGATTTTCAGTTTCCGTAAGTTTCCTTTTCCATAAAAGGAACTTTTGCTAACAAACATGCCCTTTTTTGGTTCTTTGTCTTAAGTCACACTGGAGCACAGTAGGGAAAGGTGCATTCTTACCTCCAGAGATTTTGAAACTGTGAAGCAGAGCTGTCTGTTAGAAATAGAATGCAAATTCACCGCTGTAAGTCATACATGTAATTCTAAATTTTCTACTGGCCCCATCAAAAAAGTAGAGAACTTGTATAATTAATTTTAGTAATAACTTTAACATAGTATAACCAACATGTTATTTCAATATATAATCAGTATGAAAAATTACTGAGATATTCTACATTCTTTTTTCCACAGTAAATGTGTGAAATCCAGTGTTTTACAATGATAGCACATCTACATTTGGACTAGCTACATTTCAAGCCCTCAGGAGCTGGTGACCACTGGCTGCCATAGTGGACAGCATGGCTCCATAGAATAACTTTAATGCTTATCTTAGATCATCAATGTGACATTCATACGCTCACAGAAAATGAGTTGCTTTTCCTAATAAGCTTTAGCTTTCAATTCAAGTTATATAGTTAGTAGCCAAATCCAAAATAATTTGTAGTCTTTCCTTTGATTTCTGAAAGACTCTTCAGCAAATTCTATAGAAAAATGAGGATTCCCACAGACTTAAATGTTCCTCTTGTTTTTAAG
This sequence comes from Neotragus moschatus, assembly GCA_006410615.1. Taxonomy (NCBI): domain Eukaryota; kingdom Metazoa; phylum Chordata; class Mammalia; order Artiodactyla; family Bovidae; genus Neotragus; species Neotragus moschatus. The sequence continues at coordinate 222,935 of SJYA01000916.1, forward strand.
CTGAGACTATTTTACACATATGGTACTTAGTGAAATCAGACCACTCGATGGGACAAAATTGGCTCAAAAGCCGTCTTATTACTGTATATAAATGCTTCAAACCTGATCTTAAAACAGAAGTCGACTTTATTTAAACTAAAATGAAACAAATGCTTTTCATAGCTACTTTACATGTCAAGGATCCCTTTTCAGTATGAAAATACTAGGTTTAAGCCTGTTGGCCCTTGCTCCTATGGAATTTTGTACCATCCGTTTGCAGCCTGAGCACAGATCAACTGATCCACCCTCCTGGATAGCTATAGGACTTCCCTGCCCTCAACCCGAGGCAGTGTTCCCACTTCCTCCTCCCCTGAGGAGATCTCGAGTCACCCAGGGTCACGGACTGGACGTTCTGAGTGCTGTGGGGAAATCTTCCAGCCCCCTGAAACTGTGTAATAGATTCTTCTGTGGAGACAGTGGGAACTTAGCTTCCCTTTACATATGCTTTCCCTAGGGCAGTGGGTAGAGAGTCTTTTTAACCAGCCTGTGCTCAGACCAGCCCCAGAAAACCTGCTAGAGTCTGTTGAGAATGGATGGCTGGTGAGATTAGAGGAGAACTTCCGGGGGTCCACTTGCTCCAGAGCAGTGTCCACCCTCTCAGGTTTCGGAGTTCTTGGAGTTGCCTCTGCGCCCTCCCCCATTGCCCGTTGTCATCACGCAGCCTTGTCACGGCTACGGAGGAGACACTGCCTGCCGCTTCTGCTCCACACCGTCCATGGTGGACACAAGGCCCTTGCCCTGCTTCTCACCTGCCCTCACTGACGTGGTTGCATTCCATTACTTCCCAGTGACCTACACAAACACCACTTTCAACGAGCTGAGTAAACTCCAGCTTAGTAATAAGAATAGATTTGTATGCAGTGATTGCTGAAGCGCTTCTCTCTTAGAACAGGGTAGCAATGCTTAATCTCGGGTCCACGGACTGCTCCGTTCCCTCTCCTCCCCTGCACACACTGAAACTTCCCGCCCTAGCCCATTGCTGTTTTGTATAAAAGCTTCCCTCAGATCACGACGTCAGTGATCCAGAAAATGTTACATGCCCCTGGAATCTCGCTCTACCCATGACCTTCCTCTGTAAAACGTTACGTACACATATGCAACCCATAACACCCGTCTCCTCCAGCCAGTCGCCCAGGCAGGCTCCTCCTCCTCACTCTGCCTCCTCGGAATCTAGTGGCCCTTCCTTTCACCTGGGCCTCATCGCTTTTTTCATTGTTTTGAATAAGCCACCGTCAGGCCTTGCTCAGGAGAAGGCAATGGCACCCACTCCAGTACTCTTGCCTGGAAAATCCCATGAATGCAGGAACCTGGTGGGCTGCAGTCCATGGGGTTGCTAAGAGTCGGACACGACTGAGCGACTTCACTTTCACTTCTCACTTTCATGCATTGGAGAAGGAAATGGCAACCCACTCCCGTGTTCTTGCCTGGAGAATCCCAGGGACGGGGGAGCTTGGTGGGCTACCGTCTATGGGGTTGCACAGAGTCAGACACAACTGAAGCGACTCAGCAGCAGCAGCAGCAGGCCTTGCTCATAATAGTTTACCACTAAAACAATAAGTCTCAAACCTGTTTGTTTTGGTTTTTGGTTTATCTTGAACGACTCTAGTTCTTCCTCTTACTTTTCAAAGAGCAATCTTTAACATGAAAAGCAAAGGNAGACACAACTGAAGCGACTCAGCAGCAGCAGCAGCAGGCCTTGCTCATAATAGTTTACCACTAAAACAATAAGTCTCAAACCTGTTTGTTTTGGTTTTTGGTTTATCTTGAACGACTCTAGTTCTTCCTCTTACTTTTCAAAGAGCAATCTTTAACATGAAAAGCAAAGGCAGTGTTCAGAGGATTAGGGGTGTGGTGAAGGTGTTGTGAAATCAAATAATAGGATGTTGCAACTTTACATAATTATAAGTCATTTTCCCTTTTACTCTGATCTTTCCTCAGCGTCATCCCAGTCCCTCTATTTATAGACTCCAGTTACTGGAAAGTGGGTCCCCTTTAGGCTTCCAGAATGAGTTATTGCCCTTTGTTGCCATTCTTTTCAGCACTTCACAGTGATCAGTTCATCTGTTTGGGGTAGAACAGATCTGTATTTAATCCAGGTTCAACCATTTACAGGCCAACCTGTGTGACCTTGGGCAAAACTTAAACTTAGTGAGTCTCAATTTGTTTCCTTATTTGAATATGGAGATCCCAAGTATAAAAGTATCACTTATAGGCCACAGAATACAGTAGGCACTCAAGTGAATGTCCTTTCTCTTGTCTTCCTCACCCAAGCATCCAAGTTTTAACCTATAGCTGTGATGTATTTCCCTTCTACCATGTTTATTTTCTATAGAATTTAGTGCATTACGGCTGCTGCTGCTGAGTCGCTTCAGTCGTGTCCGACTCTGTGCAACCCCATAGACGGCAGCTCACCAGGCTCCCTTGTCCCTGGGACTCTCCAGGCAAGAACACGGGAGTGGGTTGCCATTTCCTTTTCCAGTGCATGAAAGTGAAAAGTGAAAGTGAAGTCACTCAGTCATGTCCAACTCGTCACGTTACTAGTGATTAATAAATGGTATGGGAGTTATCTGACTCTTTATTCACCCTAAAGTGTCAGATAATTAAGCCAAAATCTTCAGGTTAGACAGAACCTTGCAATAAAAGAGCTGCACTTAAATATAAAATAATGATTTCTCTAAAAGATTTTCTTAAAAGGCAAATAATTTGGCCAGAATCTGATGTGTTGGTTGTCATCATTCTCTTCAAAATAAATCTGTTCAGACCCCCAACTCTGTTTAGTTCTTGCTCGTTTCTGATCCTTAAGCCATGACCCTGTTGTTAATGTGGAACTTCTTGCACATGGCTCTCCCTCTCTGATCCCCCTGACGCTGAGAGAAGGCAAGGGGGAGATGCGTGAACCCTCTCTTAACCCTTTGCCTCTGAGCCACCACCACTGTCTGCTCTCGTGTGTGAGTGACACACTGTTGACGACATAGTCCCCCGGTTAAAAAAAGTAAAAAGGAGAGGAGGAAAACACAAAACTAAATCTCAGAACTTTCCAGTGTAACCAGAATAACTAACACCAGATAATAACTTTTGTAATGGTACTTCATTTTTATCTGCTGAAAATCAGTCGGTGATAACATTTTGCAAACGGAGAAAAAAGTGAGAAAGTGAAGTGGGTTATCTGATGACATCAGGCCTTGCAGCATCCTGAGCTGATGAGAGCCATCCTCCATCCGCTCTCTCTCTCTCACTGTTGGCTTTAGGAGAGAGTGGCTGTGAGGTAGCCCTGACGTAGTCACAGGAGCCCTTGGAAAGTGGGTTTTTCTAGTGGTTGTAGAAGAGGAAGTCAGTGTGTGCGCTGCTTGACAGGGAATATGAGTCGTCCCATCTGACAAGCAGAAGGGACATGGGACCTCCACAAGGAACAGAATTCTACTAGCAGCAGGAGTGAACTTGCAGAGCCTCCAGACAGAAACTCGGTCGACACCTGTGACACCCTGAGCCGAGTGCCTGGTGACACCATACCGGGATTGGTCCCCATGGAGTCTGTGATTTGAACCCCCACCGTACACTGTGATGCGTTAAGCTGCTGAGAAATTTGCAGTAACTTTAGGCAGCAACAGAAAACATGAGGATCAATCCCTGTTTTTAATTTAAGGGTGTGAATTCTTTCTTAAACAGACTTCTTAGTGTTGAAAGCCTCATTCGGAGTTTAAGTCACAAGAAGTAGGTATTGAATGTCTCCACTTCACCAGGACCTGTGCTCGATGCTAGGGATGAGTTACCAAGACCTGCCCTCCATCTAGTGAGAGGAGACAAGAGGTAGCAGTACAGTGTGGCGAGTGCCTGGCATCCTGTCCTCGGGCTGCAAGCACAGAGCCGGTGTACAGATAACCGTACACCGATAACTGGGTGTACCCCAGGAGGGTGACGAGGGCTTCTTACACCAAAGGGCACAAGTCTATTCCCAGCCAGTATGTATCAAGGATTCCTTTGAAGAAAATAATTCAAGTTGAATGAACGAACATAAGTTGAGGGTTTTATATTGAGTTAAAAGAGTTGAAGGGGTGTGAAAAGTTTTAATGTCATTTTAAGAGATGTGGTGTATATTATGTTTGATTGTTTGCTCTTCAAATCTCTCTTGTAGATTGGTAACATCAGCAAATAGAAAGGGAAAAATGATAACTTAGTACCTCATGAAAGCACTTTAACCTTTGTACCTCATTAATCAGTTTCTTTCTGAGCTTAACTTACCAAATATGGTACTTTTCACCTTGTTAGCTCAGATCATCCACAATCAACAACTGTCTCCGTACTGTTACTTTACCATAGGCCGCGGTTCTCAACGTGTGGCCTGTGCCCCCAGGACCCCTTGAGATAGGAAGTCCCGAGGGCAGAACTGCNGTTTCTTTCTGAGCTTAACTTACCAAATATGGTACTTTTCACCTTGTTAGCTCAGATCATCCACAATCAGCAACTGTCTTTGTACTGTTACTTTACCATAGGCCACGGTTCTCAACGTGTGGCCTGTGCCCCCAGGACCCCTTGAGATAGGAAGTCCCCAGGGCAGAACTGCTCCCATGGTAACAGCAACACATTCGTCTTTTCTCCTGTGTTGGTAGTTGCATCAGTGGCCCAGGAGCAACAGTGGGTGAAACGATTGGTGCTTTGGCACCAAATGATACTAACAGTCATTAAATTCGACGTCACAACACCCTCCTAGAGGAAAAAATGCCAGAGTCATTTAGTAATATCCTTGATGAAGCAGTGGAAAAAAATATATATCTTGACCCTTTGACTGCATAACTGACAGGCAAACTATGGTTCTTTGGATTTTGGTACCCGGCAGATACTTTCTCACAAATGAGCAAGGTAAGTCTCTCTCCTCAGTGAAAACAGTTGATAGCATTTGTTGCCAGTGATAAAATTTGAGCTTTCAAGCAAAAATTAAAATATGAGAAAACGTGTAGCTACTCCTTGTGGTGGTGGTGATTTAGTCACTCAGTCGTGTCTGACTGTTGCGACCTTGTGGACTGTAGCCCGCCAGGCTCCTCTGTCCATGGGATTCTCCGGGCAAGAATACTGGAGTGGGTTCTGTTTCCTTTGCCAGGGGATCTTCCCAACCCAGGGATTGAACCCCAGTCTCCTGCATTGCAGGCACATTCTTTGCCAACTGAGCTAAGAGACAAGCCCATAGGCTTGATAACTTCTCAAATCCTTCAGGCTTTTCTGATGAGGGATGATACTAATGAATGTGATTTTTATGTTGTATAACAAAATATGTCAACTCAGTGAACACTATTTTCCTTATACCCAATGCAAAATGATACATGGATATATTCAAAGTGCTCGATAGATCAATTTTAATATAAGAGTAGGAAAAGTGTATTGATAAGGATTTTGATTCTACATTGCAACTAGCTTTTGAGAAACTACAGAAGAAGAAGAATATCCACAGTTATCTGAAGAAATTATTAAAATAATCCTTCCCTTTCAACAATGTATCTGTGAGGTCAGATTTTCTTCTTCTACTTCAGTCAAGATAACATATCAAAATGGAGATATGAAGGTAAGAGCAGATTAAGAATCCAGTTGTCAAGAAAACGAAAAAGAATCCAGTTGTCTTCTATTAAACCAGTTGCAGAAGGGAGAGTTTGAGGTGTGTAATTCACCTGAAAGAAAGCACAGTTCTAAATTCTAAAATGTACTGTGTCTTAGAGATGAGTGGTCTGAATTTTGAGAAGCAGAGTATTCATTTGTTGGCCCTCTTTTCCCCTTCCTCTTTCCTTTATCCATTCCGCAAATATTTATTGAGCATATATTCCAGAACTTGATAGGTGTTTTATTTGCATTGTTCAGTAATCCTCACCTTCATCCTGTGAGGTATGATTCTACCCATTTTACATGTGGGAATACTGAGATTCTGAAAAACTACGTGAAGTACCTAAGGAAGCATAGCAACTGAGTGGTATTTGAATGTTTGGGATTTGAACTCTCTGCCTCCAGTTCCCGTGTACTTGAATATTAAACTGTGTCATTACTCATTTCATCCACTTGGCAACAAGAAGATGCCGGCACTGTCTGTCCTTAGTTCCTTGGGACACATGCTGTAGACTTCAGGGTCACCAACTTGGGTTCAAATCCTGTCTCTGCTACTTAACATCCTGTGATCTTGCACGAACTACTTACCCTCTCAGGACCTTGGTTTTCTTCTCTGTAAAACATAAATCACGACACCTGACTTAGGGGTAACTTCTGGATTAAGTGAGGAAACATATGGAAATCATCACCGCATAGAGAAGTGGGAACATGGAGGGCCCTCCACACCGTTTCATTTTAGCAGTGGTTCCAGCGCTCTGCTTGGAGTCCTGCTGGTGACATCAGCCTTCTCCAAGTGGCCCATGATTCTTTCCGGATGCTTCATCCCCGTAGGGCCCAGGGCAGGCCACACTCAGCTGGCAGGGTGGTTTGGAGCAGCAGTGGAGAGAGGGGCTGAGTGGTGAGTAGCGTGGGGCGGGGCGAGCAGGACATGGGTGCCTGACCCTGCCAGCCCAAGCTCTCTCCCCTCTGATGATGACGTAGCTGTGTCCAGAAGGACTCTGCCCTCTCATCGATAAATGTGGAGATGACGCCGCCCACCTCTGTGGATGAGTACCGCAGAGGCAAAGGCACGGCTATAAGGAAGGCGCTTCCTGGGTGTCCAGTACACGTTAGTTCCTCTCCCTACAACACGTTCCTTCATTTCTTCAGGAGAATGTAACAGATGTCCAATAGAGACCATTCCTTTGCCTCCGGAGTTGGGCTCATGGAATGTTTGTCCTTTGTGAACCTTAAGAGTTTTTCCAGTTCCTGCTCAGGAAGTCTGCAAAGTCCTGGAGCTCATCATTATCTGGAAAAAAAAGCTGCTGCATCACAGCCAGTCATGGTCTTAGATGTGACAGTCACAGCAGATCTGAGTCACGTGTTTACTGTGGTGGAGCTTAGGAAAGTTTCCCAGGTTACTTTAGAGTTCTCACTAACACAAGAATTATTGTATCCTTTTGGGGTATATTCAATCTGTTCTTCTTTGTGGGAAGGTTTGAGAAGCTCAGATTCTCAGAAGAGGAAGGGAAAGCATGATACGAAATAATTTGGCTTCTATTTCACGAACACCAGACTTCTTTAGAGCGTAATACAAAGTAAAGTACCACCATAACAATTCAGGCCAGGTGAAATTCCTCATCACAATAAGTTGGTGGAGTGTTAAAATTCCCCTGGCTTCAGTTGATCAAATGTACAGCCAATTGAAATGGAACTCAAGACCCTCACACACAGCCTGTTCCTGCATGGTGAGTTTAGTGGAAATCTGGTAACATGAAAAATGGGGACTGGCTCCCTGGACAGCAGGTTTCTCCCCGAATCACTCCACTTACCAGCAGGCCCATGGCCTGAGCCAGGAGGAAGCTGAGCCACTTTTTAGTCCTTCCCAGAACCACATCCTCAGAGGCTGACGGCATGTACAGCAGCCCGAGTTACTGCCAGCGGTGAGGGGGTCATTTCTGGGAATGCTGGTTTGGGAGTGGCTCTCAGGGTCCCTAAGTGGCACCCACTTGGTGTCCACAGGAGGTGTGGGTTTTATTGGCTATGATGTCAGAGCAGTCTTTACCTGCAGGGACCAGCCTGGGTGGCAACCAAGCTGGCTTTCTCGGAGTGTTTTCCAACCCCGGACAGAATGCAGCTCTGACCGCTTCGGCTGAGGTGCCTCTTTGTCTGACGTGATTCCTGTGCCAGGGACGGAGACCACACGCTCACTTCACAGATGTCATGTACTGTCAGCTGTGGTCCACTCACTCAGCATCCAAGATTTTATGAAGTGAGCTCTTCAGGGAGGCCACGTGTTGTATTGGTAATGAACGTGGTCTCTAGAGCCAGGCGTCTCGCATCTGAAGCTGGCTTTGCCACTGACCAGCTCTGGGCCTCTGGGAAAGTTACTTACCTTCTCTGTACTTCATTTCCCCCCTCCGGAAAAGGCGGATAATGGCATCTATAAAGTGTGGAGTACATAAGAAGTACTTGGCTAAGTGTGAGTTGCTGTAATTATTGTATGCTGCATGGGCAGGGTGGTCTGATGGTAGGCTTTCCAGTTTGGGAAAGTGCTGTGGACTTCCTCCTATGTGGGTGCTGAGTATAGACAGGAGAGCTGTCTTCTCGAGTCCATCCTTGATATTTTGGCCCCATGCCCCCGCTTCCAATACCTGCTCTTTCCATCTTTTACCTTCGCTCCGTGCCGGGGGAGTGTAGCTGAAATCAGTAGATGAAGGTCTGTGGCCTGACTCGGCCACGTGCTGCTATGTGAGCTTAAACAAGGTACTGAACCCCTCTCTGAGCAGGCGTGGAGGATTTGGGACGACTTGAGGCTGCCAGGCATCTTGAAAAGGTGGAGTAATTGCGCGTTCTATTTTCCCAAGATGATCGAGGAAGGAACACTTGTTGGGACTGTCTGGTGGTTCTAAGACTTACCTGATTGTCCCTGTGAATGAAAAAGAATCCCACCCTCCAACCCCCATACAGGGAGACGTGTGCTGGGAAAAGTACAGAGCAGGGTAGGGGAGGATCCAGAAGACTGGGTGCCATACTGGCTGCGCAGGACCCAGCAGAGTACCAGCCAAAAAAGATGGAGTTTCCCTCCTGCTTGGTCTCGTGGTACTGGGTGCAGCAGGGGCTTCTGTTCCCATTGTCTTCGCAGTGACGCGGTATTCCTGGAGCTGTGCAGCGAGCGGAGCTGTCTTATTTTAAGTGCTGACAGTAGTCACAGCGTGAGTGCCCATCCCTGTTGACCTCTGATTCTCAGCTTCCTGTCTTGGCAAATAAAAATCTTGGACCAAATGAACTTTTGATTTCTCTCAGGTTTAATATGGTACAAAGGGATACAGATACACACTGTCTATTCTATCACCTGGTTCTTCTTCTTCATAGTACTTGACGCAGTCTTCTTAGATTTTGCTTTGGGTTTTTCTGTTCCGTTTTTTACACACTTCCTTTGTGTCTCCAACACCTGCACCCCCATTTTCAGGCACCTGGAAAGGAAGCTGCCGAGTACAGGACGGCAGCACCAGATCATGTTTGGCACATTTTAGGTGTTAATGAATACACGCATGTGCCCACATAGACACCTGTACCCAGGCATTAGAATATAGTTTCATAAATTTGTCTGTAGAAACTAAGTGATCCATTATTCTTCCTTTCCTCACATACTCCCCTCCCCAATATGCAGCACATTGTTATTTGGAGATTAGGAGACTAGAATTAAGAATGGTTATATAGGGAGTTTGGGATTGGCATGTGTACGCTGCTGTGTTTAAAATGCTTAATCAACGAGGACCGACTGTACAGCACAGGGAACTCTGCTCAGGATTATGTAATGACCTAAATGAGAAAAGAATTTGGAAAAGAGATCCATGTATATGTGTAACTGAATCACTTTGCTGCGCACCTGAAACTGAGACATTATTCATCAACTGTGCTCCAATATAAAATTAAAAAATTAAAAAAAAAACCCAAGGGCAGATGGGGAAACAACGGTTATATTTTCTGTCTTAAAACTTGCACAAAGTAGCGGTGCCCAGGTTCTCACCTTGTGTGCGCAAGTGGTATCTAGGGACAGTAACTCCTGACGTCAGAGGAAGCCCACAGTTCAGGGCTGAGGACACTTGATTGGGGAGGTGCTGTGCCGAGCGTCTGTGGTGTCGGTTGGATCCTTTTATATACACAGTGGAGGTGGTGGTCAGCAGGAGGCAAACTCTAAACCTTAGAATTGTGCTCACTCATATTATTGAGATTTCATATTGCTTTTATTATTTGGCCACAAAAATGGACATAATCCTTGTTGGCTTTAACACACCTACTAGTACTGCTTTCGCTATCCATCTTGCAAAATATAAGACAAGGCCAGAGCTTAAATTAAAATCCTCAGCTTCTTATCTCTTTCCCACAGGAAAGCAAATCTGTGTTGAAAACCGTAAAATTAAGAGGAGAGCAAGGATAGCATAATTTAGCAAAAATTCATGGCACCAGATTCTGAGCTATATGACTGGAGGGATAGGTCAGACATTAAGAGGATGCTGCCTGCTAATGCAAGTTCCTTAAGGTGGTGCTCTGAAAATAAAGGCACATAAAATGTGTGTGTGTGTATAAACATATATATGAATATGTGTATATATATTTGCGGAAGGTTTCTGCAATGCTTTACTCTTTTTAACTACCCTAAGAAAATATCGTTGTAGGTCGTTTGGCAGTTACGACCTTATGAGACTTCTGAAAGGAAACTCGAAACAGTTATTCTCAAGTATAGTTGAAATGCATTCATTTTAGCATTTGAGTGTTGAGATTTTTGCTTCCATATTTAAAGGGGTTTATAATAATAACATCCTCACACCCCCCACCCCCCCCACTTCCTCTAGCACTCTGAATTCCTTATATTTGAGAAGCTCATTCTGTGTACTTGACACACTGTATCATTAACACTTGAAAAGCATGGAAACTTTTTTTTTTTTTTTAACCTTTTACACATTGATATGCATAGACGTCAGTGCAGAGGTGTGTAGAGAAAAGGCGTGTGGCTTTGATAATGGTGCTCTACTTAATAAACGCCAAGGGCTATAGGAGCGTGCAAGTTCTGCCGTTAGAGAGGAGCTGGTAATTATAAAATAGGGGGAAGTCTAGCAAGGAGAGCATATCATTGTCTAAAAAAGTGTGATTTCTTTCCCCCCTTGCTTTTTTTTGGTTCATAAGTTTCTTTGGGTGGAGATTGTAATGATAGGGTGTAAAGAATTACTAACTATAAAGAGAATTAAGAGTTACTAGGATAATTACTCCTAATTTTCCTGAGGATGATTCTTTCTGTTGGAACCACGTACTTTTTACACCTAATTTGTAAAACAACAACAACAGAAAGGGACATAATCAGTGTCTGTAGTGGGTGCAGCCGTCATACAAAGTTGTGTCATGGGCTCTCAGCCGTTCAGATTTGCCCCTACACTTTAAGCAGTTTACACTGTGTATTTTTCAGGGACTTACACAAAAAAATTTTAATAATATGTTCTTTTCTAGAGAAAGTGATTTCACATGTATTTTAGTCTGTAGAATAGTAACAGTCTATTTAAACTAGCATGATGAAGGCATGTTTGAACTAGTGAATATTTAGAATTCATTAGAGTTTATTCCTTTTAAATTCATGAGTTACTTATTACTATATTTCTAAATAGATATTTTTCTGAGACAGCCTAAATTAGGAGATGAATTTAAAATCAGAAACATATTGTGCACATAATTGTGTTGAATTGTGTGTGTGGGGTAGTTTCTTTTAAAACAATCCTCTAATTAGGTTAAACTGCCTGAGTCTTGTTTGTGTTACTGATTTGCTTAGTAAGCACTTTATTGAAGGGGCGGTATGCATGAGAGATTCAACTTGAACCAAACAACAGAATTCCAGATTTCAAATTGAAGTCCAAATAAATAACCTGAGCCTTTAATAAGTGTTACTATTATATAGTCTTAGAATTTCAAATTATAATAGTAAAATTTATTTTTAAACAAATAAGAGACATAAAATATGTTGAATATAAATGTCAACAATTTGAAGTGTTCTTATAAGCTATATTTCGCATTATACAGTTAAACCCAAGATTAGAAATTCCGTTTTATCTGTTAATACTTTTGGAAACTAGAGGAACTGAGGATGAGCTAAGCAGCTCTAAAGCATAATAAATGATGGTCAAGTTTGATTGGCAAAACTATAGAACATGAAAAAAATGGTATAATTTGGTTCTTAAGGATGTACAATTCTGTTTGTGTGCGCATGAGCACATGCGTGTATGTGCGCACGCTCAGTTGTGTCCGACACTTGGCAACCCTGTGGACCCACCAGACTCCCCTGCCTGTGAGATTCTTCAGGCAAGAATATTGGGGCTGGTTACCACTTCCTCCTCTAGGGAATCTTCCCGACCCACGGATCGAACCCTCATCTCTTGTATCTCCTGCACTGGTAGCCGGGTTCTTCACTAGCTGGCCCAGATTTACTGCTCTACAACTCTAGGATTATGAATTTTATAAACTAAGATGATGTCATTACAGCAAATTTATATGTACGAGGTTGTTTAAAAAGTTGCCTTTTAAGTTAGAATATTTATTTATCTATTCATAATGTTTGTCGAATGCCCATTTTATGCCAAACATATGTAATGAATAAAGTTACTAAAACAATCGTAACTTTTGCTCCGGAAACTGTTTACTGACTTTAAGCTAAGGAGATAATCCAAAAGGGGTGTAAATATGTATGTGTAGAAAATTGATGTCGTGGAATAATAGTGACCAACCTAAATCTCCAAAAGGGCCTTGGTTAAATAACTGATCGTTCTCTTGGTGGGATATTCATGTACTCAAGGCGTATTTAACATGAGAAAATCCTGAAAATCTTAAGAGGGTAGAGCAGATACTTCAGTTGTTTAGGTCTAGAGATAACTCTTGGCTGACTTTTGAGGAGAGAGGAGATAGGCGCCGGGCGTCCATATTAACTGTTGTCCTTGTGGTTGCTTTGCAGTCAAATAAAGTGCCCGTGGTGCAGCCATCCCACGCGGTCCATCCTCTCACCCCCCTCATCACGTACAGCGACGAGCACTTTTCTCCGGGATCACACCCGTCACATATCCCATCAGATGTCAACTCCAAACAAGGTGAGAGCCTTGCCGCCCAGGCCTCTTTGGATAAGGAACAGCCTCGTCTCACCAGTCTGTGACCTCACCGGTGCCTCTGCTGATGTCATAACACATTTGTAGGAGATAAGAGTTTATTTGACAGCAATTTTTTAATAAGCATACAAGAATTTGTTGTTGGCCTTTTCTTTTTCAGGATTAAAAAAAAAAAAACAAGAAAAATAGTGAAGGGTCATTTTCAACGTGACAGCTCTGAAGATCTGTGATCACAATATAAACAAATATGTTGTGAAANATGCAGTTAGTGAGTGCCAGAACTGCTGTACCCATGCAGTCTGACACCAGAATCATTTTAGCTGTATTTATAAAAGTTAGAAAAACTTAAGGATATATTGCATATAGCCTCCAGCATATGTGCTGTGCTTAGTCACTCAGTGGTTTCCAACTCTTTGTGACCCCAGGGACTGTAGCTCTCCAGACTCCTCTGTCCATGGGGATTCTCCAGGTAAGCATACTGAAGTGGGTTGCCATGCCCTTCTCCAGGGCATCTTCCCAACCCAAGCCTCCCCCATTGCAGGCAGATTCTTTACCATCTGAGCCACCAGGGGATCCCACATCATAAGTGCTCAATAAATACTCGTTAAATAAATGATGTGTAGCACAGGAGTTGGTAGAGAGACACACACTTTTAGGAATCTTTGGAAANTAAGCATACTGAAGTGGGTTGCCATGCCCTTCTCCAGGGCATCTTCCCAACCCAAGCCTCCCCCATTGCAGGCAGATTCTTTACCATCTGAGCCACCAGGGGATCCCACATCATAAGTGCTCAATAAATACTCGTTAAATAAATGATGTGTAGCACAGGAGTTGGTAGAGAGACACACACTTTTAGGAATCTTTGGAAACAGGATCTTAAGACAACAATGAGCTATTTAGAAAACACAGATCTGCCTCTCCTGCTCGTGTAATGACCTAAGCCATACCATGTGTGTGCATGCAAGTGGCTTGTAGTATTGACCCAGCGTGGGTAACGTGTCCATTTGTTTCATCACTCAGAATTGTATTTAGAGCCTTCTCTGGGAGACAGCCATGGTTTGATACACAGATAAGGGAAAAAATGGTCTTTTTTTTTTTTTCCTAGCAGTATATAAGCTCACATAGGAAATCATTTGCACAAACTCACTGTCAAACATAATGAAGAACATCTTAAGTACCATGTTAAAAGTACAAATAAAATGTTGTAGATTCTAAGAAGAAAGATTTCTCACAGCAGTAAAAGTTAGAGAATATTTCATGAGAGAAAGTTATCTGAAATGTGAGTAGAATTTTAATAGAAACAGTCAAATACCCAGCACAGGAACTAGCATGTAGCAGGTGCTAAGGAAACGGTAGTTCCCTTATTTGTTTTTAAGCAGTAAAATCAAATCCAAATACAAAAAACAATTCTATTTTTTATTCTGTCAAGTTATTCCCACACCAGATCACAAATGCACTGTTCTCAGAGTACTTAAAATCATAGACTCGTGTGGAGAGCAAGGTTTCCAGCTCCTCTGCTTAGAGACATGTGACTGAAAGCAGTTTACTTCTCTGCATCCCAGAGATAAGATCCCAGGACAAATCATATTTTTTAGGTACCTAAACAGTCACTTCATCTCCCTAACAAAGGGGTTAAAATTGACCATTCACACAATTCAGCCTCTAATTATGATTTTCAAGTTCAAGTTTCCACAAAGTTTCGAATATTCTTCTGTGTTGGTCAGGTTTTTCTTTTCAAGACTGGAGCAAGCCCCCTGCAGAACAAGAGCTTTGGAGAATCTGGGGATGAGGGAGGCAGCAAGTTGGAGAAACTGCCCTATGATTCTGCCATGTCAAGAATCACTACTGCAGGCCGCCTGCTGCCTCTGCCTCCCCAGGCCCAAGTTAAAACAAATCCCAAGGGCTCCTCTGTGATCAAAAGCAGCAGTATTGACAGCTTTTTTATAAAGGGAGATTTTTATGGTAACTCTGCTAAAGAGAACTTCCAGCTTCCATAGAAACAGTTGCCAGGGGCTCTGCTTCAGAGAGAGAGTGTAGATCCACAGAACTGCCTTAGGTCCTATTGTATGCAATACTTTTGGTGAGTTGATGATATAAAGGAATTTAAAAAAATACTCATTAAATTTGAAAGTGATAAGAGAGCAAAGAAAGAAGATTTTAGACTCCTTTTAAAAACAGAAAAACCTGAGATGATCTCATGTAAACTCCGTCGAAAGAGATTAAAGACCTTTCTCCTTCCTAGCTACTTCTTCTAAGAGTTAAAGAATAGTTTGTCCCAACTTCAAAGTCAAATTAACATCAACTTTGAAGACAACACTTCTTAAGCCATTCTCATATGCTCAAGGCCTTCAATATCTTTTAATATCCAAATGAAATTCACAGACATTTTGAATAGTAAAAAAGCAGAATACGTAAAGAACATCTGTACGCTCCCCTGATTTTGCATACGAGGCAATATAACTATAGCCACTGAATGTATATTTGGGTTGTTAACCCTGGGGATATATGTTTATACAGGATAATGCTCTTTTAAAGCCAGATTAACTGTGTAAAGAGACTCCTGTGGCTTTCTTCTGTTCAGGATCACTTTCCCCCAGATAGGAGCGTAGCGTTTTGTTTCGCGTTTTTATGTATGCATCGCACCCCTTCTTTTTGGTACCCAAGGTAAGCTGTAAACAGGGATGTTGAGTGGGACTAGGATTAGGCGTCATCTCTGGGTGGTTTCACAGCTCTAGAGTAGTGTGCTCCAGGGAGTGTGAGCTCAAGAAACAGCGTGGCACGCTCGTTCTCTGTGGAGTACAGCTGATCCAGACCGGCTTGACCCCGGAGCCCAGGGGACTCGACCCGGTGAAGAGCTCGGTTGGAGCTGCCGTGCCAGAGACCAGATGAATCATATCACGTGCGGCCATTATGGGGCTGAAGATTATTTCCAATTAATCTTTGATCCTCTGAGGTATCACATTTCCCAAATCTGTGTGCCCATAAGGGAGCCAGTGAAGATGTGAAACGAGCGATTTACCTAATCCTGGAACACCACGGCAGGCCTTCTGCTCATGAAGCGCCGTCATCCTACACAGAAGCAGTCGTCTGCGCTTTTCCTAACCGCAGTGAAATAATGGGGCAGACTTAAGCACTTTCACAGTCTCATTTTCATGCCTGTTTTACTCGCAGTATATTTACTGCTTTAGGAGCCCCTCAAGGTGTACCACCTTCAGGCATGTTTTCTCAGATGCTGAAATCTTGAGTAAAGATAACAAACTGACGTCTGTTAAATCAGAAAAATAAATCCTGTCTCATTCTACACCTTAAGTACTAATGACATAATGCATCTTCTTGCCTGTTTCTCTCAGAAATCGAATGTCCTGTGAATCTGCCTCTCCATTGTTCTTTTTAACAGGCATGTCCAGACATCCTCCGGCTCCCGAGATCCCTACGTTTTATCCCCTGTCTCCGGGTGGTGTTGGACAGATTACCCCACCTCTTGGCTGGTAAGATCCTTCTTGCAACCTGCAGCCAGGCGTCTGAACACATATCTTCTACTCCCCATTTGTGGAAATTAGCTTTACGAATAATAACACTTGTGGAGTTGAAGAAACTTCAACACACAAGGTGCTAACTTTATTTCATTTCAATTTAAAAGATTAAAAAACATACAGACTTTGAAATGGACTGAGTCCGTTTGCTAATATGTGTAGAAAATGACTGTGTGGCATTTGCTTTGAAGCTTATAGTTTTATGGATTCGATTTTGGCTCTGGGCATTTACTATGCCTGTACAAAGTGTTCACTGTGGTTTTCCTTTTCTAGTTCTTTATGAACAACTTTTATTTTTGAAGCATAACCTTAGATATACTGAATATCGATCTTTGCTTATAAATGGACAAGTGATGTAAATGACAAATAACTGTAACAAATGCAAAAGCATCTTTTGAATTTTAATAAAGTAAGCACCAGTTTGAGTTCAGAGGAGTGAAAACTGACGAATGGACTTTATCCTTTCAGAATCCAAATGTTCTCTATTTGTTGTTTCTGAAAGATCCCTACCACTGTTTTCAGGTTTTTTTNCAAATTTATCAAAGAGCTTGTTGAAAGTACTGTCTTTGTTTTATTTTTCTTGCATGGCAGTTTCCCTCCTTTGTGTTGGATGGTGGTGGATATTTTGAGATTTTTTTTTAATGCTCTATAAGCATACTCTGGGAAAAAGCCTTTATTTGAGCTTGTGTAGTTTTTACCTTGAAGCAGAACTGTATCCTTCCCTTTAATTAAATTCTTCCCCTTAATTTTGTTATCAATTTTCCATGAGGCTAGATCTCTCAGACACTACCTTCTTTATGTGTAGAAAATTATTTGGAATGATGCTGATGGCAACCTTATTAAATTAGAGACTGAACAAATCTTCCTGTCCCTTGTCTTCTCAGTTGCTCTCTCCCGATATTAGGGGAAAAGCCAACAGGAGAAGACTTAATATGAAGGTCCACTTAGGGATGTAGATAGAGATTTTAAAATATGATGACTTTAGATTTTAAGGTCATTTTAAAAACCTAAATCTTCATAAAAATATTTTATTTCCAGTAATTATTCTTACTGAAATTCTTCTCTGAAAACTGCTTTGCAAGAAAAGTGACTCACTTTTTTAAAAAAAATCCTATTGCCTAGAGCCCTCCCAGGAAAAATGCCAGATTCCACCATTAGCTTGAAAAAAAAAAATCTGTTAGGTGGTGTGTAATTATAAATATTTTCCACCTGAATACAGAAAGGAAAGAAATTAATCATCAGCCTGCTCTTATAGTTAATATGTCTGTGTGTGAGGATGTGTTTTTACTCTCAGCCAATAGCAGTTAGCGAGTTGTTTCAAAATTCCATTCAGCTCTTGCTACAGCAGTACATTTTGTTTTGTCGACTTTCCTTCTTTCAGGTTTTCTCATCATATGATTCCTGGTCCTCCTGGTCCCCACACAACTGGCATCCCTCATCCAGCCATCGTGACGCCTCAGGTCAAACAAGAGCACCCCAACACTGACAGCGACCTAATGCATGTGTGAGTGAGCACCTCTCTCCACCTGTGAGCGCCTTATGGTGCCAAGGGCCCGAACCCCACCGTTTCTCCTTTGCGGTTGTCAAGTCTTACCCCTGTCTGTTATCCCGAAAGTCAGTGTAGCTCCGCCTTGAAAGCTCTGCCCCTGAGGACACCGAGCAGCTTGATTCTCAGTGCCCTGATTTGGTTCTGAGATGGAAAAGGAGCACGAGTCTCAAAAGATGAAGGGAAACCCACTAAAGAGAAGAGATCTTCAGAGCAGAGAGACTGAAGAAGTGGAGCTGTTCAGCCATTTAGTGCAAGGCTTGCATTGGGTTCCCATTCTTGGGGACCATGAGAGTGAAGTAGATTGAGGGGTTCAGTGCATTTCCTCCTAGAAATACAGTCACCCTGCAGCTGCATCAAGGCTTTGGAAGCACTGAATTGAAAGGAAGGGGGCAAACCAAACCCCAGGATTTCCTGTCAGACCAGAGTTGTTGCAGGCTGTTACAGCACAGCTGAATTCTCCCAGAAGATTAGTAATTAGTTGAATTTCTTAATCTAGAGTTTGTACTGGAACAGAAGGAATGCGTTGGCGGGGAGCATGTGAACCTTGTCCATAAGACCCCTGCAAGTACAGGCAAATCCAGCGTGCATTTGTCTGGGGGAGAGAGTCTGAGGGTCCATTAGCTTCCCAGAGGAGCCCTGACCCACAGAAGTTAAGAACGTCAGTTCTAGAGGAGGACTGACTACCTGCACTGTATGTTCAGGTTTCCTAAGGTGACCAGGGAGTATCTAAAATCTAGGCGCAGCATCTTCACAAGCCCATTTCTGTGTTGGGTTAAGCCCTTCTGTAGCTATAGGTAAGCTTTCGCAAACCAAAGGCTCCTTATTTATCAACAGTAGATGAGTCGCTCTTTTTAAGTAGACAGTGTCCTGGGGGCTTTGAGAGAGCCCAGAGGGTGGTCCCAGCCTGAGGTCGACTCATGATATAAGCGATGCTCTGTTCGGATGCGCTGTTCCTCTCCTCCCATCTCTTCCTGAATTGTCTAACCCCTTCCCCACTCCCAACTTTTAGGAAGCCTCAGCATGAGCAGAGAAAGGAGCAGGAGCCAAAAAGACCTCACATTAAAAAGCCTCTGAATGCTTTCATGTTATACATGAAAGAAATGAGAGCGAATGTCGTAGCTGAGTGTACTCTAAAGGAAAGTGCAGCTATCAACCAGATTCTAGGCAGAAGGGTAAGTAGTGGGATGGTATGTAAATGTTTATGGTTACCATGGAACTGGTTCCTAAACAGCTGCCCAAATGCACTTACACATCAGGTAGTCATAGACTCGTCTGTATAGTCACCAGTCACTCGGGGAGTAACAGAGCATGACAACCTTTAGCAGGAATGATACGGTGCATTGTATCGACAACTGAGATTGTATCTGGCACTTGGGAACATTTCCTGTAAATGATAACTATTTTCTTATTATTATACTTTAAATGAGTATATCTTGAGTGTCCTTTATGTGCCAGGCAGTGTAGGCATTACATAATTATTGCTGAGTAAAATAGATGTAGTATTCGCCTTCACAGATCTTGAAGTTTTGTGACAGGATACTGGTATGAAATAATTCTTTATTATATATATAATTAAAATTGTGATAAATACTATCAATATGAAGATCAAGAGTCAGAGAATAATGGAGATGGGGCGGGGCTAGGGAATAGCCCCCTGAGAAAGTAGTTGCGAGATGAGTGGGGGTTAACCCCTGATGAAGGGGGTGAGGTGGACTCTCCCCACACAAAACTGTGTGTGTGTGTGCGCGTGGTGCGAGCAGACTATGAAGCAAGCAAGCAGGGAGCTACAGCAAGGCCTGTGGGGCCAGCCACGTTTCTGGATAAACCCTGGCAGTCAGCAGTGGCTGCTCCTTCCAAGACGTAAGCAGATCATTCTGCCTTAAAGCTTTACATAGAAGAATTGGTGTGGGCCGGAGAAGTCTTAATTCTAGAAGCACTGTTCTCTGATTTCTCCAGATGTACATGGGCCAGGTTTCTCGTTCACCCTCCTTTTCTGTTGATGTTGTTGCTTCTTTCACCCATGTGGAGATATTTTTCTGAGTACCTGTCATGTCCCAGGCACTAGACTTATAACTGGAACAGACACTGTTAGATTTCTTTGTCCAGCCACTAGCCCAGAGACGAGTCAGTCCGTCCCAGTACTTTTCTCGGGGTTGAAAAGGGATTAGTTGGGTATCTGAAGGGTGGTGGAGAAAATTGGAATTTTTCTCAGTGAAATTGCATTTGACTATAATTCCATTGAAGTTTTAGAAATGCTTCAGCTTAACTTGTATGATGCTCTTCATATATGTGTGGTGACTTCTCAAAATATGATCTTATGTTTTTGTTTTTGCAAACTCTCAAGAAATTCATGGCTTGCAAATGAACATTCAGGAGAAGGAAGGTCTTGACAACCTTTGTGGGACTTAAAGGTCATGTTTTAGCTGCTGCTGCTGATCATTTTCATCATGTTTGTTAAAAAACCTCATACATTTCAGCATCCATGACAGAAAACATGAGGAGATTTCCAGTCCATGTGAGGAAAGCAGATGGCGGAGAGCAGGCGTTGTTGAACTATAGACTCCTGTTGGACGGCATAAAAACGCAGCCATCTCCAATCTCCAGGACCCCAGGGTTTCGGGGGTAGGATGTGGTGGTAGATTATAGCTCTTCTGGTGCCCTGTGTACAATACTCTATCTCCCTGTGGATTCTTAAACACTTAATAACAATAATCACAATGATTTTCAAAGCCAGATCATAGCAGATGAGTGATTCCCATCATTTTTTTTTCCCCCTGACCCTTCAAAAGAAGAAATTAGAGGAATAAAAGGGTTCTTTTTTCAGCTTGTGTAAAACTCTTATTTTTTTTTTTTTTCTTTCCCCCAAGTTAAAGGTCCATGGTCCTCCAGTGGGAATTATTTTCCTGCTCAAGAGAGTTGAGGATATGATATGGACGTATGCTTCCTATTTTTAATGCACATTTCCAACAGTTGCTACTTTCTCAGCTCCCTTAACAATCCCCAGATCAGAGCATGTGTCCTAAAGGATGGTTCTCATTTAGGGTCTCTCTCTGTCTTTGATTTGGACACCTGTTTCTATTTATAGGTCTCTGAGCTCTTTGATTAAGATCAGGTTTTCTATCCTTTCATAACTCCCCTCTGGCAGGAGAGTTCTTGCTAGTTCTTTAAAGTTCCTAGCTTTAAAATCATGAAGTTTTACACTAGGATAATTAGAATTCTTAATAGTGGAATTGAAATTCATCCTGGAACATTTTATCTTTTGATTTTTATTCACCTTTATCTCTAACATGGAAATGTTCATTCATATGACTGACTCAAGTTTTCTTCTTTATACTATAAATAATAACATTATTTTAAGGTTTTTCTTTTTCAGACCTTCTAGACTATTAAAGGAAGTCCATTTATTGCATATTGTCAGAATTTCTAAATCTTGGAACTGTGTTAAGTTTCTACAAATGGGTATTTTCCCAACAACTTGATGAATCTTTCAGTAAGCAAAAGAGATGGAAAAACGCTTTTAGTCAACATATGTTTCAGAAATGCCTGTTAAGATCATCTTTCTAGCTTTGCATCAGACTTTACTTTTGTTTTCAACATAAAACTTTAATATATCATAATTTTACTTAACTGTTTTACTCTAGTAAATGATGCTTCATTTGTGAGTTGAGTTGGTGAATTATAAATCTCTAGGAGCTAAAAGCAGTTGAAAAGGCAAGTAAACAGTTTAGTTTGTGGTCTGTTTTTTAACTTTAAATTTTGCTCAGTTTTGTTAGCTAGGGTCTTGTCAACCTAAATTTCCTGCTGTAACTGAAAAATTCCTGCTTGTTTAACCGGTTGTTTGGGTAGAAGAGCCAACCTCCATATGTATTTTGGGAGATAAGTTTTATTTACCAGTCCAGATAAAATGTATCTCTATACTGGCATAATGCAGTAGTATGAGAGATTATTGATCAAATGAATGAACGAATTTACAAAGTAAGACTTCTTATATTTTTTCTTCTTAGTCTTCTTTTTGTTCCTTTTTGATAATGCTTTGCCTCTTGCCAATCATGTTAGCACCAGAACTATCTAAATACTAATGATGAGTTTTTTTTTTTTTTCAAGATAGGCTGATCCCTTCCACTGTGCCTGGTGTGGCTTTTTCTCCCCGTGAAGGGCTCTAGGTCAGAACCTCAGGTTTAGAAAAGTGGCTTCCCTGGTGGCTCAGCTGGTAAAGACTCTGCCTGCAATGCAGGAGACCTGGGATCGATCCCTGGGTTGGGAAGATCCCCTGGAGAAGGGAATGGCTACCCACTCCAGTATTCTGGCCTGTAGAATTCCATGGACTATACAGTCCATGGGGTCACAGAGAGTTGGATACAACTGACTGACTTTAACTTTCTTTCACTTTCAATGGACAGAGGCAGTGTGACTTTTCCTGCCTCAGCTTCCACTGCTCCCCAGACAGGCCTTCTTAGGCTCAACCTAATTGTGATTACTCTGCTGATACAAAGAATTGTATCTCAGGTAACTTCTTTCAGGTTTTGTGCTTTTTTCTGTCACTGCCCCATCTCCACTCCCTCCCTCCCCCACTTTTTTTTTTTTTTTTTAAGAAAAGTATATTATTTGATTTGCCTGTAGGCTCAGGCCAAGTGCCACTGAGTGTCATGGTTCTTAACTGTACACTCTGCACTTCTAAAGCAATTAAATCATTGTCCTATCAACTTAGAGGCTCTGGCCTTCAAGGGGCGGTTTGAAGGAAGCAGAATCTGTTGCCCTGCCTGTGGGTCCCACTGCCTCTGGACCGGAGGCTGGAGGGGAGGCTGGGATGAGGCCACAGGCACTTTAGTGCTCTCTTTGAGGTGAGGTCCCCCCCCTTTCCAGGGGCAAGGGCAGCAGGTGTTTGTGTCCTTAAGGAGGCACATCCCCATTGTGCTACACGGACTGTGTCCTGACCACTGGACCCGGGTCATCGAGCACTGCCTCTTCTTGCTCACCACTCACTTCTCGCTCTCTCACTCACTTCTCCTTCCTTTCTCCAGTCCAGTCATACCATTCTTTCCATCATTAGAAAAAGCAAGGAGAAAGTAATTAAAATCAATATGCACAGGAGACATGAATGAGAAAGAACCTCCCAGCTTTTAACAGGAAGTGAAATGGAAGCAGTACACCCTAGAACTGGGAGCACTGGAGTGCAAGCGGGACTCATCCAGAGTGTGTGCAGGCACACGTGTGTGCAGGTGCGAGTGGTGTGGGCTCCGGCCCACGCCTCCTACAGCCACTGCCCCTGTGCCTTCACCTCCGGCCAGTGGGTCCCCCAGAGTGCAGCCAGTTCTCTGGGCGTTGCTGACAACAGACTCTGGCATTTGGAAAGTAGGGGGACGCACTGGGAAACTGCTGCTGGGGGCCTGGGGTGAGTTTCATGTAAACACACAAAGTACCAGTGTTGTTGTGCAGTCATGCAGTCGTGTCCGACTCTTTGCGACTCCATGGACTGCAGCGCGCCAGGCCTCCCTGTCCCTCACCATCTCCCAAAGTTTGTGATGCCATCCAGCCATCTCATCCTCTGACGTCCTCTTCTCCTTCTGCCCTCGATCTTTCTCAGCATCAGGGACTTTTTCAGTGACTCAGCTCTTCACATCAGATAACAAAAATAGTGGAGCTTCAGCTTCAGCATCTGTCCTTCCAGTGAATATTCTAGGTTGATTTCCCTTAAGATTGATTGCTTTGATCTCCTTTCTGTCCAAGGGACTCTAGAGCGTCTTCTTCAGCACCACAGTTCAAAGGCATCAATTCTTTGACATTCTGCTGCCTTTTTTCTTCTTAGAAGAAATGGAGTAGCCCTAATAATCAACAAAAAAGTCTGAAATGCAATACTTGGGTGCAGTCTCAAAAATGACAGAATGATCTCTGTTTGTTTCCAAGGCAAACCATTCAGTATCGCAGTAATCCAAGTCTATGCCCCCATCAGTAATGCTGAAGAAGCTGAATTTGAATGGTTCTATGAAGACCTATAAGACCTTTTAGAAATAACACCCCAAAAAGATGTCTTTTTCATTATAGGGGCCTGGAATGCAAAAGTAGGAGATCAAGAGATACCTGGAATAATAGGCAAAATTGCCCTTAGAGTACAGAGTGAAGCAGAACAAAGGCTAACAGAGTTTTGCCAAGAGAACACACTGGTCATAGCAAACACCTTCTTCCAACAACACAAGAGAAGACTCTACACATGGACATCAGCAGATGGGCAACACTGAAATCAGATTAATTATGTTCTTTGCAGCCAAAGAGGGAGAAGCTCTATACAGTCAGCAAACAAGACGGGGAGCTGACTGTGGCTTAGATCATGAACTCATTGCCAAACTCAGACTTAAATTGAAGAAAGTAGGGAAAACCACTGGACCATTCAGGTATGACCTAAATCAAATCCCTTATGATTATACAGTGGAAGTGACAAATAGATTAAAGTGATTAGATCTGATAGAGTGCCTGAAGAACTATGGACGGAGATTTGTGACATTGTACAGGAGGCAGTGATCAAGACCATCCCCAAGAAAGAGAAATGCAAAAAGGCAAAATGGTTGTCCTAGGAGGCCGTACAAATAGCTGAGAAAAGAAGAGAAGCTAAAGGCAAAGGAAAAAAGGAAAGATACACCCATTTGAATGCAGAGTTCCAAAGAATAGCAAGGAGATATAAGAAAGCCTTCCTCAGCGATCAATGCAAAGCAATAGAGGAAAACAACAGAATGGAAAAACTAGAGATCTCTTCAAGAAAATTAGAGACACCAAGGGAACTTCTCATGCAAAGATGGGCTCGATAAAGGACAGAAATGGTATGGACCAAACAGAAGCAGAGGATATTGAGAAGAGGTGGCAAGAATACACAAAAGAACTATATAAAAAAGATCTTCATGACCCAGATAACCACAATGGTGTGATCACTCACCTAGAGCCAATCATCCTGGAATGCGAAGTCAAGTGGGCCTTTAGGAAGCATCACTACGAACAAAGCTCGTGGAGGTGATGGAATTCCAGTTGAGCTATAGCAAATCCTGAAAGACGATGCTGTGAAAGTGTTGCATTCAATATGCCAGAAAATATGCAAAACTCAGCAGTGGCCATGGGACTGGAAAAGGCCAGTTTTCATTCCAATCTCAAAGAAAGGCAATGCCAAAGGGTGTTTAAACCACCACACAATTGCACTCATCTCACATGCTAGCAAAATAATGCTCAAAATTCTACAAGCCAGGCTTCAACAGTACATGAGCCATGAACTTCCATGATGTTGAAGCTGGATATAGAAAAGGCAGAGGAACTAGAGATCAAATTGCCAACATCCGCTGGATCATCGAAAAAGCAAGGCGTTCCAGAAAAACATCTGCTTTATTGACTATGCCAAAGCCTTTGACTGTGTGGATCACAACAAACTGTGGAAAATTCTTCAAGAGATAGGAATACCAGACCACCTGACCTGCCTCCTGAGAAATCTGTATGCAAGAAGCAACAGTTAGAACTGGACATGGAACAACAGACTGGTTCCAAATAGGGAAAGGAGTCTGTAAAGACTGTATATCGTCACCCGGCTTATTTAACTTATATGCAGAGTACATCATGTGAAATGCTAGGCTGGATGAAGCACAAGCTGGAATCAAGATGCCAAGAGAAATATCAGTAACCTCAGATAGGCAGATGACACCACCCTTATGGCAGAAAGTGAAGAAAAACTAAAGAGCCTCTTGATGAAAGTGAAAGAAGAGAGTAAAAAAATTGGCTTAAAGTTTAACATTCAGAAAACTAAGATCATGGCATCTGGCCCCATCAATTCATGGCAAATGGATGGGGAAAACAGTGGAAACAGTGAGAGACTTTGATTTTTGGGGCTCCAAAATCACTGCAGATGGTGACTGTAGACATGAAATTAAAAGACGCTTGCTCCTTAGAAGAGAAGCTATTACCAAGCTAGACTAGACAGCATGTTAAAAAGCAGAGAGACATTACTTTGCCAACAAAGATCTGTCTAATCAAAGCTATGATTTATCCAGTGGTCATGTATGGATATGACTATACAGAAAACTGAGCGCTGAAGAATTGATCCTTTTGAACTGTGGTGTTGAAGAAGACTTGAGAATCCCTTGGACTGCAAGGAGATTCAACCAGTCAATCCTAAAGGAAATCATCCCTGAATATTCATTGGAAGGACTGATGCTGAAGCTAAAAGTCCAATGCTTTGGACACCTGATGAGAAGAACTGACTCATTGGAAAAGACCCTGATGCTGGGAAAGACTGAAGGCAGGAGAAGGGGATGACAGAGGATGAGATGGTTGGATGGCATCACTGACTTGATGGACATGAATTTGAGCAAGCTCCGAGAGTTGCCAATGCACAGGGAAGCCTGGCATGCTGCAGTCCATGGGGTCACAAAGAGTTGGACACAACTGAGCAACAGAACTGCCTTCTTTATGGTCCAGCTCTCACAACCATTTTTGACCATTGGAAAGACCATAGCCTTGACTATACGGATTTGGTTGGCAGAGTAATGTCTCTGCTTTTCAGCACCCTGTCTAGGTTTGTCATCGCTTTCCTGCCAAAAAGCCATCGTCTTCTGATTTCATGACTGCAGTCACTGTCCGCAGTGATCTTTGGAGACCCAGATCAGGAAATCTGTCACTATTTCCACCTTTTTCCCTTCTTTTCGCCACACAGTAATGGGGCTGGATGCTATGGTCTTAGTTTTTTTTTTTTTTAATTCTTAGTTTTAAGCTAGCTCTTTGACTTTACTCCTTCATCCTCATCAAGAGGCTCTTAGTTCCTCTTCGCTTTCTGCCACTCAAATGATATCATCCGCATATCTGAGGTTGTTGATGCTTCTCCTGCCTGTCTTGATTCCAGCTTGTAACTCATCCAGCCCAGCGTTTCTCATGACGTGCTCGGTGTATGGTTTAAGCAAACAGGGTGACAGCAGACAGCCCTGCTGTACTCGTTTTTTGATCTTGAACCAGTCAGTTATTCCATACAGGGTTCAGGCTGCTTAAAATCCCAAACAGTGCCTTGCTGTTTTGCTCTGTATGATCTATAAATATCTGTTAAAAGGGAAGTGGAACTTTTGCAGGGTGTCAAGTGCTACATTCTCCAAATTAGATCCTAAAGTCTGAAAGTGTATATGTCAAAATAAATTTAGGCCATGCTCCTTGTTTTCCATCAGAAGACCAAGACACAAAGTGGGCATGGTGATTATACGGTGTCACCTGTGTTCTCCCTGTGGACAGTTAGTGTTTCTGTAAGTGTGAGGGGAGGGTGAAGAGACTGAGACAGACTGACTTTTGATGTCTTGCTTTATAGACAGGATCATATGATGAAGGTTTCAGATTCCTCATATGACACAGAGTAGGAGAGTGTGCATGTGAGGTGAGGAGATATCTGTGTGGAAAAGACCTGTGGAAAGTTTGCATTAATAAATAGCACTTGGACTCAATGGCAGAATGTGCCACAAACTATGAAAAAGGGGTAAGTTGGGTGTTGAAGCTCACCGGTGAACACTCTCTTTAACTGGCCCTGGGGAAAAGAAAGGCTGGGCAAGAGGCCATTTCGTTTTGGATACTTGGACAGGTTTCATGTAATGTGAGAGCAGGACAGGAAGACAAAAGTTGGAATCTCATTGCAGCCACCAAATTCCAGATGGATTTCTGCAACACGTGGTCAAGTCTGCCATTTAAAAATCAAAGTTTACATTCTTAACATTTTCACTCTCCACTGTCTGAAATATGAAATATATAATACTATGGCTATTTTGCTTTTACTTGATTTTCCCCCCTCCTTCCCCTTTGTTTTTCAGTGGCATGCCCTCTCTCGTGAAGAGCAGGCTAAATATTATGAATTAGCGCGGAAGGAAAGACAGCTACATATGCAGCTCTATCCAGGCTGGTCTGCAAGAGACAATTACGTAAGCGCCCTCTGCACAGCGGCGGCTCTCTCCCCTCACTCGTTCTCTCCCTGTATTGCTCTCACAAGGGACGTGTGTTGTAGAGTGTAACTAACGCTGGCGTTGTTTTCTATTTCTGAAAGTTAATGAACTTTATAATAAAGACTTCATGGTTATGTTTCATTTTGAAAATTGCGCTGTCATAATTCTTTGGCTATATGCTAATGACATTTTTAAGTAAGATTTTTTTAATCAAAAAATCCTTATCATTAAAATGTTGGTGAAAAGATTGTGGCTTTTTAAAGCCCGCAGTCTCATCATGTAAATAATGATGAGATTATTATTATTAATAACTAGTTAACTATCTTCCAGTATATTTTCTGTGCATATTTTTCCGTTTTTACTTAGATGTGTGTTTGAGGGTGGNATCCTCTGTCGTCCCCTTCTCCTCACGCCCCCAATCCCTCTCAGCATCAGAGTCTTTTCCAATGAGTCAAGTCTTTGCATGAGAGTGTTGGAGTTTCAGCTTTAGCATCAGTCCTTCCAAAGAACATCCAGGACTGATCTCCTTTAGAATGGACTGGCTGGATCTCCTTGCAGTAAGCACCTCATTTTTATTTCCAGTTATTTTATTACTTTATAGTTTGAACATCTTGTTCTTGTCTTGATACAGCAAAAACTACTTCTGAGGAAGAATATTGTAAGTGATATCAGTTGTGTCATATTTTACAGAGGGGAATGTTTTTGATCACTCAAGCTCTTAATTTAAAAATGTGAAGATCATTTTCATGTTTCTTGTGAGGCTAGCATTCACAGTGCCAGCTAGGACAGCCTTCTTATTAGACACAGTTGTGCTTTTTAAGACTGGTGAGGCCATGAATCAACAGGTAGATTAACGTGTGGCTGTTGCTGTGCCAGATCCTGTGGGGCCACAAGTGTGAGGTCATGCATCCCATATCATGAGGCACAGAGACTCTGGGGACACACGGTCTCCTGAAACGTGGAAGAAAAAGTCCCTCCTGGTCAGGATTTGGAGCTTCCTCGGTGGATACAAGTATGACATAGGAAGTAACAGTCCTGCTGTTTGTGACTTGGGAGCAGCAGCTGCATCGACTCTCCTGGACTGTGTCTTGGTTGTTTTAGTAACTGCCGCCTGCCAATTGTCAAGAACTGTCTTAAATGCTTTGTGTGTTGTTTTCTAGTCCTTAGGATAATCCTGTGGTATAAACAGTATTGTTGCATTTTACAGGTGAGGGAAATTGAAGAGTCAAGAGGTTAGGTAACTTGTCTGGGGCTGTGTAGTGGCTAAGCTGCAAGGAACACCCAAGTCCCCCAGACTGCAAAGTCTGTGCCATTTCCTTCCTCTAGAGAGACCAGCTCAGTCTTCCAGGGCCTCCTTAGGAAGACAGCTTTACTTGAAGAGTTTCTGCTCAGAACTGGGCTTCTGTTCTCTGGACTGTAATTAGTGTTTTCTGGATAGAGCCTTTGTGATGCCCTTTAAGTGGGAAGATGAATCCCCCACCTAAAGGGTTTCAGTCCTAAAGTATACTCCTTTAACCCTGTCCTGGGTCTCTTCTGGATGTGGTCGGCCTGTAGGGAAGAATGGTCTTCTTTCTCTGACCCCCTNCCTCCTTAGGAAGACAGCTTTACTTGAAGAGTTTCTGCTCAGAACTGGGCTTCTGTTCTCTGGACTGTAATTAGTGTTTTCTGGATAGAGCCTTTGTGATGCCCTTTAAGTGGGAAGATGAATCCCCCACCTAAAGGGTTTCAGTCCTAAAGTATACTCCTTTAACCCTGTCCTGGGTCTCTTCTGGATGTGGTCGGCCTGTAGGGAAGAATGGTCTTCTTTCTCTGACCCCCTGGGAGAGCTTTGCTGTGCTGAGAATTTACATAGATTAAGTGTTGCATGTTGAATGTCTTTTTTTTTTTCTTTTTGTGTTATTGAAGTATAGTTTATTTACAGTGTTAATTTCTGTTGTACAGCAAGGTGATTCAGTTATGTGTGTGTGTGTGTGTGTGTGTGTATACTTTTTTATATTCTTTTCCATTATGGTTTATCACAGGATACTGAATATAGTTCCCTGTCCTGTACAATAGGAACTGGTAGTTTCTCCATCCTCTATATAATAGTTTGCATCTGTCCCAAATACCCAATCCTTTCCCTCCCCACCCCACCCACCTTGGCAACCAAAGGGTCCGTACGTCTGTGAGTTTAGTTCTGTTTCATAGATATGTTCATTTGTGTTGTATTTTAGATTCTACATACAAGTGATGTCATGTCTTTGAAGGAAGTTTCTGTTCCTGATCCTTAAAGAGTGAATTGCCACTTATAAAAAGAGATAAAAGAAACATATGTTCTTTTTCTCTCTCTACCCTTCTCTCCATGTGGAGAGGAGGGGAGTAGTTTTTAAGGAAGACCAGTGTAACATGAATTTACCTTTAAAGATTTTCCTTGGCACAACTTTTAAAGGAAATTGTTTGCACAATTTGATTTTTAGGATCTCTTTGAATGAAGAGGAACCCCAGCTTTGTAACTTAAAATTTTTATAATAAAATAAACCTGTTAATTACTAAGGCAAACAGAAGTCAATCAAGTGGTATCAATTTTAACTAAAGATATTACAGAGTATTCTTAGGAGTACAGGAATACAGTCTAAATAAGATATATGCCCTGTATCTTAGCCTTTCATTGTCAGAATGCTATCCTAATGCTCACTGAGATCATATTAAATATATATCTCAATGTTTAATATTAAAATGCCCTAAGGCATCACAGTTTATATAGCTTCAATTTGTTTTTATAACTTTCATTTTTTGTAACTGGCTTTCATAAATCAACAGTGAACATATATCTTAGGTGTATTGTTTTATATATATATATATTCAATATATATATATTGAAGCTTCTAAATGTAGTGCTTAAAACTCCAGTACTATTTATGGTTTTCATGAAAAGTTTATTTACTACACATGAAATTTTGTTTGTTTTTGTGTAAACTAACACAAATATATCCAAACTCCATAAGTCTTTTTGTCTACCATAAATGTAAGTTCTCTTGAAGCACAAGTGTATTCCTAGAATATAGTACAGGTGATTCCACAAAAGCAACGTTAGTCTGACATGTCAGGCCACAGTTGCATGTTCTAAGCACGTGCTAGGCATGTGCTGGGTGGCAGAGATGAGCTGAGATTCAAGCAGTGGTAACAGCCCTGTGGTAAGGGGCCCAGGGACACAGCTCATCATGTCCCCTGTGAGGAGTCAGATTATGGTGGGACGCTCTCAGAGAAGAGTCCTAAATGACACTTGAGATGGATCTTAAAAGGGTGAATGGGAGCTTGCAGGAAGAGGAGGTGAGGAACAAAGTGCCGTGTACATGAAACTACCTTATTGCACCTTCTGAAAACCATAAGTCATTGCATGGGAGGGAATGACTTATTTGAAAGGGAGACAGTAAATGCCTATGAGAAGCATGTTCTTCCCCTATCTGCTCCCCTCTTCCTGGAGTACCTTAATCATCTTAAAGACGACTCCACTATTTTTGGTATGCCATTTCCCAAGGTTACTAATAGCTGTTGTTTGCCTTAGTGTTTATGAGGACAGTTTCAGTCAACTTTCCCAAGATCAGGTCATGTGACATGAAAAAAAACTATCTTGAGGTGCATAAAAATACATACTTGTATATATTTGTACAGTATACTCAATATAATCTTACGGTTTTATTTTTTGTGAATGTGGTTATCACAGCAGACAGAGCAACTGGATGTGATGTGTTCTGTTATTGGAAAAGACCATCTAGGTTGGTCATTTACTATTCATATAAGTGGAATACACACTGTGTCTATGCCTTGTTACAATTATTTTTGAGGGGAAAGTAATTATGAAGGAAAACAGAAAATTAAACCAGTATAAATAGACCTAAAATGGAAATATGTGATTAAGGTGGTTTTGAAATGTATTGTAAATTGCAGGCATATTCATGTCATTACGTCTTTTAGGAAGCAAGGTCTTTAGCTGCCGTAAATAAGTCTTTACAGTTAGCCTTTGAGTTTTCTCAGGTTCTGTCTTCCCCTCCTACTGCTGTCTCAGTCATGTCATGGCTGCGCCACAGGGGCTGAGGATCCTGTTAACACTGTGGGTTTTTAATTAGATGGTCGAATGCATAGTAAGGAAGGTTTATCATCACCTCTACCAGAAGTGGATTCTAAGTGTGATGGTTAGCCGTAAAAGGAGTACCAGAGTACCTCCTTGTGTGGGCTTTGCTTGAATGGGAGGTGGCGTCTGTGGCCACAGCCCTTGTTGTTGTTTAGCTGCTAAGTCGTGTCCAACTCTCTGCTACCCCGTGGACTGCAGCTGCCAGGCTCCTCTGTCCGTGGGATTTCCTAGGCAAGAATACTGGAGTGGGTTGTCATTTCCTTCTCCAGGGGATCTTCCCGACCCGGGAACTGAACCTGCGTCTTCTGCACTGGCAGGTGGATTCTTTACCCCTGAACCACCAGGGAGGCCCATCACAGCCCTAGGACATCATCATCCTCTGTGCGTGTGGTCACTGCCAACTCAGTACTTATGACATTAAATGTGAAGCTAAAAACACAAAGGTCACAGATAAGAATTGTTCTCTTGCTCTGGGTTTCTATGTACAGATGGTAGACAAAGAGATAGTGAGGCATCCGTCTCTCGGTTGCCTGCCTGCCTGTCCTTTTGTATCACGTTCGCCATGCGCTCACAGTACAGTCTGTGACGGTGTGCCTGTCTTCTTCCAGGGTAAGAAAAAGAAGAGGAAGAGAGAGAAGCTACAGGAATCCACATCAGGTAGGCCCCATGTGACCTCCCAGCCCGTGCTGCTTCTGAGGAGCACCTCTAAAGCAGTCTGCATCTTTCCATGCACTGCTTTATTCTTCAGCTCTGCTGTGATTCCTAAAGTCGGCTTTTCTTCCTGAAATTCCTTTAAAATGTTTCAAAGACCTTTCTTTTAAATGTGACTATGTGAAGGCACATCTGAAAAGCTCCCCCAAAGCCTGTTACCGGGAATCCTCCTTGTTCACTGTGATTGTTTTCTTTTTTCCTTGGTTTTGTTTTTGCTTTTGTTGTATGTCTTCTCTTTGCTTTGACACTTCTGTTTTTCTAGTTGCGTAATTGCTCACATTACAGTTTTTTATGATGACCCTGTGATATGCCACCTCGTATCCCCTGGAGAATCTTTTCTATGGTTTGGGGTTATTTAAAAATATAAAACATGATGCTAGGGTTTATCTTTCCTGTACAGTAATTCCAGGCATCAATCAGTGAGGTCCTAGTTATTTCCCCTTTTCTTTCATTAAAGATAAGGCCTCTACTTGTACTGCACAAATAAAAATGGCTGGTATAAGAACCATAAAGAAAGAAAGCAAAGAGGTCCACATTATATTGTAGCTACTACGTATTTGGAATGTACAAAAACCTCTCCAATAAAAATTTGTTAAAGACACAATTTTCTGCAGGTACAGGTCCAAGAATGACAGCTGCCTACATCTGAAACATGGTAAGAACGACTCTCTGGTCCTACTGCTGACATTATTTATAAACAGAGGCACTTGCTTGTGAATCTTCCTGCTTATACTGATGCCGTTCAGCATTGCTCCTTTAAAGAGGAAAGACCACCAAAATCAAAGCAGTGCTTTAAAACATCTGATGGTTTTTATACCGGCTATAGACTTGCAATATAGTATATGTCTCTCTTCTTCCCCTTTTTGCCCCTTTAATCTTTCTCCATTCCCTTTCCCCTAACTCTTGTCAGCCATTCCTTACTAACCAGTGGCAGTCTGCCTGCTTAAAAGACAAGTAACAAAAACTAGCAAAATGCCATCTTACTCTGCAAACCCGGGGCTGTGCTGGAGGAACTCAGGCCCACACTGGCCCAGGACTTGGAAAGTTTTGCTCTGTAGAG
Organism: Neotragus moschatus; assembly: GCA_006410615.1. NCBI lineage: Eukaryota > Metazoa > Chordata > Mammalia > Artiodactyla > Bovidae > Neotragus > Neotragus moschatus. Next base: position 256,589 of record SJYA01000916.1, read on the forward strand.
ACTTTTTCTCAGTTGGGATGATATATAGAGGCTTACAAGTAATGTATTTATTTCTAAGGAGAAAGAAGCTTCGTTTTTTTCTATTATTTAAATATATGGCTCAAGGACTTATTGACTGTATTGTTCTATCAAGTTCTTTATTGGTAACCATTGCTAGATCTCGCTCTCATCTTTATAGCTAAATGTATTTCATTCCTGCTTATTGTAGTTATTTGATTTTTGACCATGTGACCAGCAGGCCTGGTGGAAGTCTGGCTTTGTAAACTACCTCATTCTTTGCTAGGCTTCGAATTCATAGTGTGTCTGTGAATTCTCGGTTCTTCTCAGAGGCGCTCCCTTTGATTCTCTCTAGGAACCTGCATCCAGTCCCGTCAGCTCCCGTCTTTGGGGTCTGTCTCAAGTCTTTCCTTTCACACTCAGCAGTCCACAGCCTCAGCTCAGGTGCTCTAACTTTCCACCTAGGTTACTGTAATAGCCTTTGGATAACTGTCCTGCTGCCGGACTTCATTTCTGCCCGTTCTTTGTGTTGCTCTCAGAGGGATTTGCTGCAACAAACGAATGGTGCCACTTCCCTGCTTAAAAAGGGCCAGTGCTTCCCCCTGTCTGAAGGACACAGTGCAGACCACGGTGGCGCGGATCTGCGCCTGCCCTCTGCTCAAGGTTCCGTGTTCTGCCTCTCCTCACCTCCAACCACGTGTCCTGTGCTCTGTCCAAACAAAGTCATCTGCGTCCCCCAGACAGAGGGAGGCTGCTGCACATGCTGGCCCTGTGCTCGGAAAGCCCGTTTCCTCTGCCTCAGCATGGTGTTTCTCAGGAGAAGAGCGGTAGCTTGTGGGTCATTTCGTTCTTGACTAGAACCAGATGACCACTTAAACTTTTAAAACTTAATCTTGGTGCTAAAATTTCGATGGGCTTTCCTAGGAAAGCCTGCAGAGATTTTGGTCCCAAATAGATAAGAATTTTACATCCACTGTTTGCCTGGCTTGAGGTTCTTAATCTTCATTTCCCTCCACTCTAAAATGGGAACAGTAAGCGCCACCCCTTAGGGTTCTTTGTTTATCATCAGTGGCCTCCCTTCGTCCCTCCGCCCCACACCAAGACCCAATTCAGCTGTCCTCTCCTCTATGAGACTTTCTTCATCTTTATTCAGAGTCCCAGAGTTCCTCACAATTTCATCTTTGTTGTTTTATGATAGCAAAAGTCTTATAAACTAGTAGGTAGTGGCAGGCTTTTCTCTGGGTATAAAGATCAGCCCTTCATACAAGTGACCAAACGGGTATCAGAAAAATAATGTCACAGTTGATGTTCGTATTTAATTCAACTAATAGCTATTATTGAGGACCTCTTCTGAGCTGGCCTTGTAGCTGAGTTACCAGGAACACAGGCCCAGCCCCCGGATACTTACGGCATCATAGTTTAGAAATAGTTCTAGTGGTAAACACATATGTGTACATACGTGTACAAAACACACATTTTGTACCTTTTTTGTTGCATTTTATTTTTTGNACTAATAGCTATTATTGAGGACCTCTTCTGAGCTGGCCTTGTAGCTGAGTTACCAGGAACACAGGCCCAGCCCCCGGATACTTACGGCATCATAGTTTAGAAATAGTTCTAGTGGTAAACACATATGTGTACATACGTGTACAAAACACACATTTTGTACCTTTTTTGTTGCATTTTATTTTTTGAGGACTATTGTCCTTTTAATTACTGAACACCTAGGTATGGACAGCAGCCCCTTTAATGCTTGGCTCTAAATGGAAAGCCCCCTTAAGCACAACATGCTCAGGACTGATAATGGTCTAATTTACTCTGTCCTCTGTCCTCACCACCATCTTTAATGCTGTTTCTATTCAAAAATCATGCAGAAATGTGTTACTATACTTCAGACTTTGATATCTGGTTTTGTGTCCTTTATGATTAAATAGTATTTTAGATTCGAAGATTAGCTAAATGCCTTTTTGTTCTAGAATGCACCCCAAATATCTCCTTTTTTAAAAATAATGTTACAGTGATCATTATGCTTCCTTGTCACTTTCATCTTTGCTTTTTTTTTTTTTTTTTTTTGAGGTCAGGGTGTCCCCTCTGCCCTGCTCCAGAAAAACACAACAAAGCTTACCTCCACCCCCGCCCCAAGAAAAAGATTCTTGACTCTGGTCAGCTAGGCTGCATTTAGTCAGAGTCTTCAGTGCTCCTCCCCCTCTCGGTGCTGGGTCAGTCGTGCAGCCTTTGCAGTCCTGCCCTCCACACTGTCCTGTTTTAGAGAGTGGCACTGCCAGTCATTTGATAAGAGTTACTAAGCAGGGAGGTCAGATTTGCATCCATAAAGATTTCAGCAAATTAGGAATGATACTACCCCTACTGTTTCCCCACCCCTTTCTTTGTTTTAAGAATTCAGAGACTTCTGTGGGTAGTAGTTGACTTGTTTAGTTACTATGCAGCATTTATTGGGCACTTTATCAATGCCAGTTAGCTCTGTAATACCTAGAAATACAGCATTGAATGAGGCTCCAGAGGTCCCTGCTCCGTACTGCTTACATTGCTGGCAGGGCAACTGATTGAAAACAAACAGAAACGTGTAAGTGCTGTAATACAAATAAAGCAGAGTGACTGGAGGGTTGGCTTTGGGCTGACGATGATAAAAGGCCTTCTGAGGAGGTGACACTCAGTAATAACCGACTATTTTCCATGGAGGGTATTTCTGTGTATTGTTCTAAATGGAAGACCAGGACAGCAGAGCATCCTGCTGTTAGAAAGAGCTTAGACGAGGACTGGACCAGCCAGGCTCTCTGTGCCGTGTGATGACCTGGGGCAGCAGGTTGAAGTCAGGAGCCGCTGGTCCCCCGGCAGAAGGCAGAAGTGAAAGAGGACCGTTTACTGGCCTCTAAGCTCCCAGCTGCCTCCAGTCCCGACCTTTCCTGGTTTGCTTTGTGCTTCCGCGGGCTGCCCTGCCTCCCAAGTGTTAAAAGAGGGACCCAAAGTCTCTTTTTTGTTTACTAGTCTGTCCTCATTCTAGGTCTGAGTGGAGTGGCTCTGTAGAATAAGGCGCCTGTATGATCTTGAAAACTTCGTGCTTGCTCTTAATCCTGTGTAGGTCGCCTCCCCTCGCCCCGGAATGAGTGACGGAAGCATTGCCTCTAGTTCGAGGCTTCGCTTCCCTACTGATGCCGCCACGTGGCCTCTTGTCTGCCAGACTTCAGTCCCACTTGCGCTCGCTCCACCTTAGAGAGGAGCCCGAGACAGATGGAGTGTGTGGTTAGGCTCGACCCTGCCCAGTGTGTGTGAGGACTCTTAGGGCTTGCTCTCAGCTCAGAAGGGAAATCCTGAAGTCAGGCTATCCTTGCAGGAAGGCAAAGCTGATGGAACGCAGTGCCCAGATGGAGAAGATGCTGTGACTCCAACGTGAAGAGATTTTTGAGAGGGTTTCTCTCTGTACATGAAACTTACCATTATCCTGCTCTCCTTAAAAGAAATTCCCGTTAAATTAGATCACTGAGCTTAGACATCTGTGATGTAGCTCAAATGGTAGGGAGCTCTCATTACTCTGAACTAGCATGGGATATGATGGATTATAGGGAAAAGACTCCTCTGTGAACAAAAACCCGTCTGAGAACTTGTCTCTACTCCTTAAAAGACACGAGTTTCATTTAATGCTTTCACTTTGTTGGTGGGAAATGCCATTGGAGTTGCTTCATACACCCAGCCGTGTCCCCGTCTGCCTGTGTGTTTTAACTTTGGTGCATTATATAAGAATAGTCATTCTGGTGAAACAAAGAAATTAGCATTAACCCAGTCTCAACATCTTGTAGCCAACTTTAGGAATAATTAGAAATTAGGATCTATAAGAGGCATTCCTCCAAATCGGAGGTGATTTCCAAGCTGTGGGATCTTTCAAGAAATCCAAATTCATCCTTAGCCTTTTTTTTTTTAACTAACTCTTCATTTGTGGGAATACTGGGAGCCCAGGGCCCCAGGCAGTGAGACTGCACACATTCTCCCGTGAAGGCCAGTGTCATAAACACCAATTGTTTGTTCACATTTGTGAACATCCAGTGAGGTCTACTTGTGCAAATCAAGAACTGCTTTAGGCAGTGGGGTGACTTGCTAAATGAACCCTGCCCATTCCCAGAGGAACTCTCCGTTTAAGAGGACACAGACATATAAATGAATAATTACAAAATACTGTGTTTTATGGTAGAGAGGAAGCACATACCGCAGACTGTGTTAAAGAGAACAAGAAGTATTAATACACAAATCCAAACGAGATCAAGGAAGGTTTCCTGGAGTCGTAAGTCACACTTGAGCTGTCCAGTCGTGGAAGAATTCTTGGGTTTGAAAGAACAATGATCAAGTTGTGAGTTTCCAGTATTCTGGTACATGTTAGATTTGAAATATGTAACATCTCAAGGTTGTCAGAAGTCAAAGATTATCATCAAATACTTCCCTTTCTTCCTAACTTAAGATTCATGAGGAATTGAAGCAGCAAAGAATTAAGAATTTTTGAAAAGGTAGAGATGATTATTCTCCATTTACTAACTTAAAAAACATTACTGATTCATTTACTAATGTTTATTTTAGCAAAACATACAAAAAGTCCACTATCTTAAAATTATATAAATTATGATATTTCAGTGTATTTCCTTTGATCATATAACACCAAAAGTCTAGTTTAAAAACAAGCTACCTTTTTAATGGCTGAGTAACACCCCATTGTGTATTGAGTATTACTCAGCATTGTGCATTGAATATTACTCAGCCATTAAAAAGAATACATTTGAATCAGTTCTAATGAGGTGGTGAAACTGGAACCTATTATACAGTGAAATAAGCCAGAAAGAAAAACACCAATACAGTATACTAATGCATATATATGGAATTTAGAAAGATGGTAACGATAACCCTGTATGCAAGAGAGCAAAAGAGACATAGATGTATAGAACAGTCTTTTGGACTCTGTGGGAGAGGGAGACGGGGGGATGATTTGGGAGAATGGCACTGAAACATGTATAATATCATATATGAAACGAATCGCCAGTCCAGGGTCGATGCAGGATACAGGATACTTGGGGCTGGTGCACTGGGATGACCCAGAGGGATGGTACAGGGAGGGAGGAGGGAGGTGAGAGGGGGTTCAGGATGGGGAACACATGTATACCTGTGGCGGATTCATGTTGATGTATGACAAAATCAGTACAATATTGTAAAGTAATTAGCCTCCAACTAAATAAATTTAAATTAAAAAATAAAAATAAAAACAAGCTACCTTAAGAAAAAAAAAAAACCTCGAGTTAAGCACACCAAGAGATACAGACAGACACCCATATGCAGACACACTACTCTATGATTTTGGCCTTGGAATAATCTTTACCTTGTATCTTTACCTTTGCTAAACTGAGAATTTAAAATATCTTTTAAATGAAAGCTTCAGCCTTTCTTTTCCTGGGCCAGCAGGTGTGTGGGAGAAGTAATTTCTAGTGTAGTAGACAGCACGACAATTGATTGTGCTTGGATTTACATCTTGTAAAAAATTTTCTCTAGCTTTCCATTTGATTGGACTGGAGTCCTCCTCAGAACTGACTGAAGGTCTTCCAGGAGACTTGCCTGAAGCCTGAGACTTGGCTGTGTGTTCCTAAGAGTCGGGGAGAGGTCTGAATATTTTCAGGAGTCTCCTTGAGAAAAACATTTACTTCATACAGTTTTTGAAGCTCACCCTAGTGAGTTTGGCACTTTTGCCTAATCTTTGCCCTGAACTCTGTTCCCCGAGGACAGATGTAGTCACCCACATTAACTATCAGTGAGCCTCCGGTTCCCAGGTTGGCTGGTCGAGTTAGAAAGCCAGCTGTTTACAGACTGGTAAATCTGGAAATACCTAGGAAACAGGAAGGCTTGTCCAAAGTCTCAAAGTAGAAATGAAGGCTTTGATAATGAGAAAGTGAAGAAACCAGGGGTGTGTTGGCACTGGAGTAATCCAGAGGGAGGCAGGCTGGTGCCCACCTCGGTGCGCTGCACGCTGGTGGCGGGGCTGTTAGTCTAGCGCACGTGGTGACTTTATCTTGGCAGCTGTGCACTGGCGAAGGGACAGGGAGAGGATCATGCTTCTGGTGAAGGCTTTGGAAACCTCTGCGGTGCTGCAGCATCCTTCCCATCCATTCTGTGCTGCTCTTGAATGGTCAGAAGAGCTAAAATCAGGTTTAAGTTGGGAAACAACTTGGGAAACAAGTAGGAAACTGACCCCTCGGCTAGCAGGAGTGGTCACGTGCCATTAGAAAATGATAGTAGACGGAGAGAAGAGCAAGGCTCTTACAACCTTGAGACACATGGTCTTCAGTATTGTCCATGGAAACCTATGAAATTAAGATCCAAGCACCTAAGAATAGCTCACAGAATAAAATGTTTTGGACAAATTTGGTATAATAGAATGTTTTCTCACTGAGTTGTCTGAAACTGAGAGAATTTTCCTTCTGTATAATGGAGTTTGCCAGAGAACTCTAGGTTTACCTGGTTAAGTATTGAAACATGTGCTTTTTAACTCTTATGAGTACCGCTCTTTGTTCAGCAGAGGACATGTAATTTAAATATTTTTTAGTACCTCATGCCATTATTCTGTAGCGTAATGTACTGTATGGGATATGGCAACAAGGAATTGATGGTGTCTGACACTTGTAAATGACCCCCAATAATAGGGGATTTCTAAAGATCTGCTCTTTTTAATTTACTGTCTTCTCATTCTGACCAGGGACTGTACCTCTCCCTGACAGTAGTAAATATGTTCCTTCAGATCCTTTTTGTGGATTTGGGAACCAGAAAACAAAGCTTATTTGAATAATATATACATTAAAAATAAATAGAGTCTGAGTTGGCATATGGAGGGTGCTCTTACTAGGAAGGGTAAATGTGCCTTTTTTTTTTTTTTTTTTTTTTTTTTGCATGAATCTTTTGTTACTGCAGTGAGAGCTTAAGGCCCTTCCACTTCTTCAGCTGTGTTCTGTGGGTCTGAAGCTGCCAGGTCTTAGATCCGAGGAGTGAGTCCAATAATCTGAGGTGATCCTTCCTTAGCAAAGTCACTTTTTTTTTTTTTTTTGACAGAATGAGAGGGAAGAAAGGAAAGCATTTCAGTCAAACAGTAGTGCCCACTTTCTTGTCTATGTCCTAAGTCAAATCTAACTTGAAGTTTTCTAAATTTTTAGATATAGTCTCTGTAAATATAACAACAAAATTTTTGCTGCCCTTTGGTATTACTTTTCTCAGGTATCACTGTATTTCTGTAGACACTGTAGAAGATATTTTATAATACATTTGATAAGAGAGACTTTGCAGAATTCTCTATTCTTAATTTTCCACCAGAAATTCTGTAAATAATACAAACAGTTGCTTTTACCCCCCAGCGTGCCACCTGAGGTCGGAACAACAAAGCCAGAACCAACACTGCTGGGCCACGTATCCTGTCCTGGATGCGCTAAGAGGAGCCTCTGTGCCCCGCTTTGTGGCAGCCCTGTATGGGGAGGGATCTTTGCGCTGTTTGCGGGGTGAGAAGATGGCAGTAACTTGTCTAGGGCCGTGCGGCCGGTGTGCAGCAGTGTCAGGCTCAGACCTAGGTGTTTCTCTCTAGCGCACGTCTCCACCCGCCGCAGTAACCAACACTCACTGCACCGTTCAGATGCTAGGCACACAGTTTGTCACGGGTGATTCCTTATCATCCCCCTCAGCGACATTATGAGGTGTGATGATGTACTGTTGATATTTGTTTTACAGATGAGGAGACTGAGGTTTTTGCATGCAGGTAACTTGCTGAGGATAACTCAGGTGATGTGATAAAGGCCGGGGCTCACCCAGCCCAGGACTGATTATTCTCAGAGCTCATGCCCAGAACCCATAACGCAGTGGCACCTCCCTAGGCCCCATGCACTTCAGACTCACAGACTCCCACACATACAGAAGTGACAGTGGAAAGAAAAAAGCGTGTGCTAGTTCTGTTGCCTCACTTTTAGAAGGTGAAGTTAGCATCTTTGGTGTAGGAGAACTTGCAGAGAGAAAAGGTGAATTGGATGAAGAATTTAGAGGTGGGTATATGAGTCTCCATAGATATTGTCCTCCTGAAGCACTTTGATATACAGAAGTAAATGGATTTTGAGGCTCTCTTACTCAAAACTTTCCTCAAGAATATTTCTGCTGTGTTTCCCATGGAGGTAAGGGTCTAGGGTGGGACCTGTGAGGCCCAGCCAACCAGTGTGATGTCCTTCCTCATAAGGGAGAGGCAAAGGGCTGATAAGAAGCCAATAGCTGCAGATGGAAATGAGAAGGTCCCCTAGAGCAACTTATTAAGAGTTACAGGCCTGCCTCAGAGTCCTCTGAACGTTGCCGAAGTCTGCTCGCCCGGATAATGGCTCACTCTGAATAACCACAAGGGAAGAAACCACGCAGATGCAGTGACCTTGCCTTGGTTTATGTGACCTGGGTCCACGCCCAAGGCCAGGGACCCCGCATGGCCCTGACCTCTGCCTCCTTCCTCCACAGTTTGGGAATCATCTTGCGTCAGAGCTTATAGCTGGAGACTGGGGGCCGGCCAGCTTGATGCTGGGACTCAAGGACTAACGCCACTGTAGAACGAACAGACAGCACCAACCTTCCCAGCCACACATTATCGTTCTTTCTTTTTCTCAAATGCCGGGTAATCCTTTCAAAGACCTGAATCTGCCTTTTGTAGGTTATACTTTAAATCTTAGAGATTTAAATTTCCCGGTTAATTTCTCATGCTCTTTGTCCTCTCATCCCGCTCTGAGAGCAGGTCATCTTGGGGTGGACAGTGGTCTACATGTAGACCACCACCACCCCCACTGTCATGAGTGCTGTTGACTGGCTCATGGGTGTGGCAGGCGGGCAGGTGAGAAGCAAAGGAGTGATAACTCAGCTCTGCAGTGCGGTGGAAAGAAATTGGGTTTAAGGCTCAGAAGCTAATTCTGCCCCCTGTGGTGACCTTAGCCAAGGCCTTTCACCTCACACAGCCCAGTCCTTCTCTGGTTGCATGACACCGTGTCTGTCCCAGTCCCTGGTGCTGCCGGGCTCAGCCCATGCTGTCCATTCCTCCTCGCCAGCTCCTGTGACCTACGGGGAGCCAGGAACCCCAGCGAATCTCTAGGGGTCCCTCAGACCAGTCGCTGACGAGCAGACGCCTCCGTCCCCTCTAGAAGGACAGGGCAGACCAGCTCTGTCATGCTTGCTCTCTGCTCAAGGAGTCCGCTCTCTGCGTACACACATGCAGGGGGCGCCGCCCCAAAAGAGCAGGCTTGTGCCGGTTTGCCTGGAGGTGAGGCAGGAAAACTTGGCTGTGCACAGGAGGTGTGTGGTGTGCTACAGAGAGGCGGGCGCTCTTTACAAAGTCTCTGCTTCTGTTCACCTTCCACAGACTCATCTCTGATGCTGTCTCCTCAAACTGCACATCATAACTAAAAACTTTTGAAAGTTCCTGCTCCTTGCTAGTAACATTTGGGAGGGGGAGGATCTCTTACTCCAGCCACCTTTGTGTGTCCTCGCCGTTTCTGTACAAGGAGGTGCTGTTAGATGACGGCCAGGCCCCTCTCGGCACGCTGTGCCCGCGTGGCTGCACGTGACTGGGTGGGTCCTCGTCACGTGTCAGCCCACCTCTTCTCCACCTTGGCCTTGCTGATGGGCTTGGTTCCTTGCCCCTTCTGCTGGAGGACAGACTGGGGGGTGGGGCCACAGAACCCCAAGGATAAGGGCTGGCAAAGCACTTGGCTTCCAGTAGAGGCTGATGGTTGCACTTAAGACATCTCCCCTTTCCCTTTCTTCACATCTTTTGAGCCAAGGTCATCTCCCAGACGCAGGTCCGTCTTGAAATCAAGATTTCCCTCTAGCACTTGGGCTCTTAATAAGCAAATCTGTCTGTCTGGGCTCCTGGTTCCATTTGGTTAGCAGGATATCCTGTCAAGATTGGAGTTCAATCCAGGAGAGAGTGCTGGATTTCAG
>SJYA01000916.1:268703-301447 GCA_006410615.1 Neotragus moschatus
CGGGGCGGGGAGGGTGTTTTCTTGTGCCTCCTTCAGAGTCACTCAACAAATGGCCCACGTGGTGACTCCTCGCGGAGGGAGCCCAAGCCTGACATATATAAGATGGGACTCCAAGTTCCCTTTGAAGCGGGCACAGTAATTGCAGCTTTGATGGCACTGACTCCGCTGCTGGGTTGGGCTGCACTGGGGCTCGCCTGGCCAGCCCAGCCTCAGCCACAGCCCCCCAGTGAAGCCTTAGATGTGGAAGTCTCCAGTCTCCCAAGCCTCATGCCTGTGGTTTCTTGAAAAGAATCTTGATTTGACCTGTTTTATATCTGTAAAGCAACGCTTTAAGGCCCCCATTTTTCCCATTTGGGGTAAAATTGGTCTCCCCTGACAACCTTATATTTTAAAGGACCAACCAGGTTCAAATAAGGTCCCCATTTGATAGACAGTTTCTTTACCACTTTATTTAAACACTAGTTACATTATTAGAGCATCCAAAGTGGAAAAGAGTCACTTTTTGATTGGCAGTTGTACAGAGCACCTCTAAAACCAACTTCCCAGGAGGATCCTGTAAGAGGAAACTGTGGTGATAAAATACTGGTGGGAACGTGTGACACTGCAGAAAGAACTGGCTTTGTTAGGAAATGTCGAAATTCTTTCCAGGGAAGCGACCTTGTGATAAATGGTCATTCTGGCCAGCCAGGATTGGTAGTGGAGGGGGCAGAAGGCACTTAGGGTGCTGTGAGGCGGGAAGAGGTCAGCTCAGTGAGCGGGAAGTGCAGAAGGGCCAGGGCGCCACTGGGCCATGCAGGCTGCCACCCCGTGACTCGAGGGTCCGCCTGAGGCTGGGCTGGGGACAGGTGCCAGCAGCGGGCTGGTGCTCGTGGCTGCTGAGGCCAGTCCATTCTGAACAGAGCTGGCCTCCCGCTGCTGTGCACTCCTGGCCCAGGTCCTGCTCAGCCACGCCTCACCAGCAAGAGCAACCTGGACCTGGCCCCGGGAGTCAGGGGTGCCCAAGCACTTTGTACTAGGAATCTGTGGGCAGTGCCTCCAACCCTTGCCCAGGCTCTGCCCCTGTCTCCTTGGAAAGCCAGGCCCTTTGCTGCGCTTCCATCCTCCTGTGTGAAGCATCTGTACTCTGCTCAAACTTTTAAAAACCACAGAGCTGTAGCATGGTTTTCCTGTAACCTGGGCGAAGGGTAATCTTGCAGAAGAGGAATTGCAGTCATCACTGAAGACCTCGCTGTGCTGAAGGCAGCATTCCTCCCATTGTGCTTTCACTTGTCTGTTCACTAGCCACCCAGATAAACAGTTTCTTCACAGCTGTGATGCCGCGTCATCTTGAGGGACGGCACTGGTGGTGGTGGCCGTAATAATAATGCTAACACGTAGCTGGTAAAAGCCCTAAACGCGGGACTCACTGCACTCTGCGCTCTGCCAGTCCCTCCAGGGTACTGGCTGCGCCCACCCTCACCACAGCCCACGGCACCGCTCCTCCCAGCTCCTGGGCTACGGACTGCTCTTCTCTGAGCAGCACCGTGTGGACTGGAACTCACCATCCTGAGTTTAGTTTCTCATTATTAAACTATTTCAAAGTTTCCTTTTACTTCTCCTCCAAGGTTTCTTTCTACTCAAATAAAAAGCAGAAAGGAATGCACTCCACTATTTAGAATTAAATTTTTTTCAAGGAAATGTTTGCTAATAAAAGGACATTGCAGCACAGACAGTTGAGATTCATCTGAGCTGCCAGGGGACCAGGTGGGGGAGGTGACTTCCCTGCAGCTGGACGAGGCCCTCCCCAGTTGCAAAGGAGGGGCATCGGATGCTCTCCACAGAGGAGCTGAACTTGAGGGTGCTTTTGCTTTCCTTTTGTCTCTGATTGTGTTGCAGTGTTTTATTTGTAATCACTCTTTGGGTCTAAGATTATTAAAACTTTTGGGATTTAGGGATTATCCTTTTTGAATGCTCTTGTCATTAGCAGCATCTTTAAATACTTGTTGAGTGTACATCCCAAGATAATATTAGAGATCCCAGTTGTTATAAAGGCAAAAGAAAAATACTGAGAATTGAAGCCTGAATATTCGAGCAGCTTATGCTCCTCAGACTGAATATGAGCCGACAGAAGACATCCTGGCCGCAAGGCTGCTTGTTGTGGGAATGTGGGGCACTAACTCGAGTGTGCTTTTAGTCTCCTGTCAGAGTCGCAAGGAGTGTGACACAACTGAAGCAACTTAGCACGCACGCACGCATGCAAAGCCCTACAATGGCTCCCCACAGTGGACTAAAAAGACCANAGCTTATGCTCCTCAGACTGAATATGAGCCGACAGAAGACATCCTGGCCGCAAGGCTGCTTGTTGTGGGAATGTGGGGCACTAACTCGAGTGTGCTTTTAGTCTCCTGTCAGTCGCAAGGAGTGTGACACAACTGAAGCGACTTAGCATGCACGCACGCACGCATGCAAAGCCCTACAATGGCTCCCCACAGTGGACTAAAAAGACCAAACACTTTAGAATGACAGATCCTTCCCTGAGCTGGCCGTTGCCCGCCATTACAGTTCATGTTTGGCCATTCTCTTCTGATGTTTTTCAGATTTATTTTTAAAAACCATGATCCAAAGTATTATGTGTATTTCACATCATAACTCTGTACATATATATATACACACATATACATGGAACCAAGGTAAACACTTCAGTAAAGGACACTTACTCTCTAACGTAATCTCAGGGTTTTAGGGCTACCTTAGGGCAATCTGTCTTAGTTATCACCAGATCAACAAAGAGGATTAATTAAATGCAGAGCTCTTAAGGCGTGCTGTATGCAGCTGAGGTTCAAAATCTGTAAAGGTCTGTGGCAAATGCGCATTAACGGCATTTTGTTTGTTCCTTCTCGAGGTGGAAAACGAAGCTCATTCCCAACGTGCAAAGCCAAGGCAGCGACCCCGGGACCTCTCCTGGAGATGGAAGCTTGTTGAAAACCCAGACTGTCTCCACGGCTTGCCCAGTCGACCCCAAAGGAGAAATGACACCAACTTCACCCTGAGGTCACTGCTAAAGACGCTGATCCATAAAGACAATCACTGCCAACCCCCTTTCATCTACTGCAAGAGCCAAGTTCCACAGTAAAGCATATAAGGTTTTTTTAAAAGAAAAATTAAAAAGCACATGAGAATGCTAGCAGGCCCTGGGCCAGCTGAGCAGCTTTCCTCCCCCCATCTCCGCTGTGCACTTCCCAGAGCATCCTGCATCCGTATCTGTAACCTTCTGGCAAGGACAGTAACCTGGCTGCTTTCGCCTGCCCCAAGCACCTGAGCACTGGGAGCGGCTGCAGCAGAGCCGCCAGCGTCCCCGCGGGAATGTGGGAAGAGTTCCCTCTGTTTCTGGCTGCGTGTTTCTTCTTCTTCTCCTCAAGCTTTTATTTAACAGTGCAAAAAGATCTGTCTTGTTTGCTTTTTTTAAACTTGAATTTTTTTTAAATTTACACTTCTTTTATTTTTCTTGTATATTTTGCTAGCTATGAGCTTTTTAAGTAAAATTCAAAGATCTGGAACTGTTTNGAGTGAGCCCTGCCATTTCCAGGATGAGGGCCCACATCCTGTGGGCAGTCCAGTCAGAGAATGAGAAGGAAAGGAAGCCCCTCCTAAGCCTGGGGCTCCTGTCAAAGGTCAGAAGCCAGCCTGAGAGTGTGCAGGGGGCTGTCAGACCACACAGTAACCTTAAGTAATGGAAATGGTGATGGTGTCACAGGTGCTTCCTTTTTTTCGTTAGGAAATATAAGAATAACCTACAAGTTTCCTAAACCAGGTTCTATGTGTGGTAGAAATGTATGCACTTGGTTATTTTTCCATTATGCTCTAGTTAGATTCAAGTAAAAAAAATTAATAAGTTCTCCTTTATCCATCATGAAATGGATGGAGGACAATCTCTTAACCATGAGCACCGTGACCAAGAATTCCAAACAAGTATGCCCATTTTAGGGACAGTACTGTAAGGATTTGAAATTTTCAAATTTGCTTCGTTATATTTTATTGAAACCTAGTTCTAATCCTGACTCTGTCACAAAACTTCTGGTCACTTTGAGCACATCACGTCAGCTCTCTGTTAATGAGGCCACTGGGCCTCAGGGTTTCTGATGTCTTTCCAGCCTCAAAATTCTATCTTGGAAGATACTTTCTCAAGCCAATGATTAAAAGAAGCTTATGTTACACTATTTCTTTTTGTTGGCAAAGAAGAAACAGATGTTCCTTAAAAACTGGTTTTTATGCCTTTATTAATGCTTTCCTGGTAAGAAATCTGGAGTGACAGCTACAGGCAGGCTGTACATAAACACCTTCTCCGGCCACTCCTCCCTCACCATTACCACTCAAAAAAGTGACTACAGGCCAAAGACGGCACAGCTTCCACCTAAATTACCAGCCTTTACTTTTATAACCATTTAAACATATTATGATTGTAAATTATACATGTTTATTTCAATTCAAATTTTCACAGATTAAAAAACCTGCATTTTATTAGAGTCAATTTGCAGCAATGATTTCTCATGGGAAAAAAAAAAAAAAGAGAGACAGTAATTATTCAGATTTCAGATATGAACAAAACATCTTCCTGCACTTGGAGATCTTCCCACTAATCCAGCAGCAACATCTCAATGATGAGTTGAATCAAGACATGATACTTGACATCATGCCCAAAGGAGGGTAAGGCTTGAGGCTGCAGGCAGTACATAACCTGGTAAAGGCAAGAGGCAGGTGCTGCCTCACAGCCCTCCACAGACACAGCACAGTGTGTCAGTGGCTGGCGACTTTCCCGTGTGGTAACAATGGACACGGGATGCTCTCATTACAAGTAAACGAATTCAGATTCTGGCAACTCTTCATGAAAACAACAGGTTCAAAAGAAATGTCTGCTCCAAGGCACCAAGGGTGTAAAGCTTTTTAGAAGATACACAGAAATGAACAGACTAAAAAAGGGAAAGGGAATTAGTTTCTCAATGGAGAAATCTGCTATTACACTAACTTTTGTAAATGATTACTTCAGATAGATTACAATCAAAACGTACATCGAACAGACCGTGCTGTGGGAGGAACATCTGACCGAAGACCATCCCCGCGGGCACTTGGGGAGCTGCTGGTATGTGCTTACGGGGCTTCGTCCTTGAGCCAGAGAAGCTGCTCACTTGTATTTGTAAAATCCTTCTCCAGACTTCCTGCCAAACTTTTTCTCTGCCACCAGCTTATTCAGGGATGCACAGGGCTGAAACAGGGGGTTCTTTGAGTCCATTTCATGCCAACCTATTGAGAGAAGGAAAAGGAGCTTAGGATGAAGTGCTGGGTTTATTTTACATCTTGGCATTCCCAGGGTGAGCATGTTGGCCGGAGTCGCATGAGTGAGGCCCATGGGCCTCTCCCACGTCAGAGTAGGAACCCTTCTCCCCACACTCGCCTCCAGACTCACAGAGGCAGAGGGAAGGCTGAACATGAGCCTCAAAGCAGGGCTGCACCACTCGGCCATGTCTCGCTTGAGGCCCAGCTTTCCCATGACCCTTCTGTTCATCCAGTCCCTTCATGGAAATAGCTGATGCCAAAGGTGATCTGGTTAATCTGTTAATCTGGTGGCTGGACACCAGTGACACAGTGAAACAACTTTCAGGCATGTTAAAAATCTGAATTTGCTGCTACTGGTATTTTATATCCTCATAAAGTTCTTGCTTCCACTAGAACCTCCCCTTGCTCCTTCCTATAGGTATTCTTCATACAACTTGGTACTATGAGCTACATTCAACTTTAGTAGCCACTACAGTAAAATGAATACACATTTTTAAATGGTTCTGCATCCTGAATGCAGTGGTTACACAAATCAGCGTACCTGACAGAATGACTGTGTACCAGTGCCAATTTCCTGGCTCTGCTATTGTACTGTGGCTGCTATATGACATAAACCCTGAGGGGAAACTAGGTAAAGGGGTACATAGGCCCCGTCTGTGCTGTACTTCACTGAATGCGGGACTTCCTATGAATTTATAATTATTTCAAAACAAAAGATTTTTTAAAAGTTGCCTTATGAGACTAAGCAGTCATATTTTCCCTTCAGTCATGTTACTTGATCTTTCAGCTGGTGGGACAGGACTTTGGAAGGTCTACTAAGGCTCCTTATCTATTTAAATAGGCAATCAATTTAATTCACAGTTGAAAGAGACTACCTCAACTCAACTCAAGACAGACAACAGAGAATTCCAATTCTTACCATCTAGGATGAACTTCGTAGTATCCAGCCCAACATAATCGAGAAGCTCAAATGGACCCATGGGGTACCCAGCGCCCAGCTTCATAGCCGTGTCGATGTCCTCCTTGGATGCTTCACCTAAGCAGCAGAGGGCAGCACTGAGCCACCACCACCCTTCCCATGGCCGCCCTGTCCCGTGCTTAGTCCCTGAATTACTAGTGTTCTACATCTCATGCACATTCAAGAAAGTTCTGCAGCCAGGGTGTCCGGCTCAGGTAAGATTTTTCTAAGAGGTCACAAGATTTTCAAAGCTACTACATGAAGTTACTCTGTGAGGTAAATTCTCAAGCACTATCATTCTGTTCATGGAGACAGAAGGCCTCAGAGGCAGGAAACATTAGTTACTTTCTAATGGATTGGGATTCTCCTTCTCTGGAATAATTTACTAAAAATCCTTTAAAGCTACAGCATGTTTGTGATTGATAAAGGGACTCACTTTTAAAAGAGGCAACAATGAAGCTCTATGTTTTTCTATGTATTGTATGTACGCTTTTCTTTTTTACCTNCAGAGGCAGGAAACATTAGTTACTTTCTAATGGATTGGGATTCTCCTTCTCTGGAATAATTTACTAAAAATCCTTTAAAGCTACAGCATGTTTGTGATTGATAAAGGGACTCACTTTTAAAAGAGGCAACAATGAAGCTCTATGTTTTTCTATGTATTGTATGTATGCTTTTCTTTTTTACCTTTCTTGGTTTTGTAATGAGTCATTCCTTTGAAATCCCATGCATATAAACTCTTTAGTCAAGATAATGTTTAAAGAGAAGCCCAAACCTGATTTAGAACTGCCAGTCAAGTTTGAAAGTGTGCTGAGGAAACTAAGACAAGAACCAAAGTGCTTTTTCCATGGAATATTATCCTTCACATAGTGTCTGTGGACCAGAGGTCTTTATAGAGAGCAACCTGTCCCCTTTCTCCAGAATCAGGAACACAACTAGCCTGTAACAAGTGTCTATGTGGAATTTTGTTCCAAAGCATAAAGAAATGGTCAGTTAAAACAAAGCTAAATTTAAAAAGTGATGAAAAAACTTGAGAGAGGACGTCACAACCTAAATATTTCAGATATTTTAGGCATGAGGAACAAGAACTACTTAAACATGCATAAAGGTTCTATTTTTAAAAGCATATGAAGTACTAAGATAATGCCAAAGGATTTCAAGGTGGTTCAAGATGATTAAAATACCAACCAATTATTTCTCCTGGGTGACTTTATCAGTACTCCTCTGATTAGTCAACCAGAGGTTCCTGAGAATGATTTGAGTTTCAGGTCAGAAGAGAGCAAAAATGATCACACAGACATTAGCCTTATCAGGCCTCACTCTTTCATTCAACTTCTGTTTAATATCTGTTATGTATCAGGCACCAGAGACTTGGAATGAAACAAGACAAGCACTGCAGTGTTCATAATCTAATGGGAGGATTCAGATGTGCAAATCAAAACTTTCATCCAACAAGTGCTGAAGATTCAGGAAGATTCACATGGCTATGTGGGCAAAGATGGAGAGGTATATTCACAATGCTATGACTTCACCAAAACCACCACCCAGGCAGGGTCCTGAGGGTCCTGAAGAGAATCGCCAGGGAAGAGCAAGCAGGGAAGGGCATTCCAGGCAGCAAGAACAACATGTGCAAAGCAGGAATGAGAAAGCACATGGCAGCTGATAAGAGTCTGCTGAGAGAGTTTCATTAGGCTCCCAGGCTTCTGTGGTGCAGAAGCCAAGTGCTGAAGCAAGCCTAGCATGCTCCTGAGGCTCGCTGCCGCTGCTCCTTGCACTGGGATCCTGTCCTCAACATCTGAGACTTCTGCTCAGGTGTCAGAGCATCAGACTCCCCTCCTCTCTGCACATAACCTAAGAGCTATCAAGACTCCAGGCCAGGACTCCTGCCACCCACTAGACTGTATATTTACCTTTCTCAAGTATTACTGGTCATAACCAAACATGTTATCTATTGGTTCACTCGCTATAGGCTGTCTCCCCTTATTAGAATATCAGCTTCCTGCGGATAGAAATCTCATAGCATAATGGTTGCAACTTACCTTAAAGCCATTTAATCAAATCAATATTCAGAAGAGACAATAAACCCTAGAGTCAAGACTGTTGTTCTAGATTCAGAGACTCACTTGACTATTTTATTTCTAAAAAATAATATGAAGACATAGCACATCATGGGGAAAAAAATCTGAACAGTTTTACAAAGTCAGCACAATTCTAAAAGCTCTGTTCTGAGTAAGAGAGTAAAAGCGGAGGGGCGGAAAGAGAGAAATATATAATAGAGACTAGAATGCCAAGTGGGACTTAAACACGGTATCATGCTTTAGATCACTAATTCCTAATCTTTAGAGTCAAGCACTTAAAATCTGACACCTTCTCCAAAGAAAATGTGCATACACACGAAATTCTGCATCAACCTTAGAAGGCTGAAAGCTCCCCCCGCCTCCCCATCCCCCAAATCTCGACAACAAAGAAGAGCATCCTCAGTGAACTCCCAGCTCTTCTACAGGCCTGGGAACTGGGTACCTGCCCGAATAGGCGGCTTCTGCTGACTCATCAGCACCACCTACCGACCATTCTTGGCAAAACAACAAACCATGGTCACAGGCAACAGGATCAGAATCCACGCAGCCACCATTCCTTTATCCATCAACAGCTACCTAAAGCCTGGCTTACACAAACACTTTGGAAGTATGAAGATGAGGACCCTAACACTGAAAATGGAGTACAGTAGGAGAAGAAAGATGTGTGCCATGCAGCAGGCACGTGCCCTGAAGCAGAAGCAAAGCATAGAGAGTTACGACAACACAGATTATATCCAGCTTGGAGCACTGGGGAGGGTCCTTGGGGCCTTGAGAGAAGATGGGAGTAAGGTGTGAGGCGACACAAGAAAGCAGAGAGTGAGGAGAAAGAAGGCTCCTTGGCGAGGGCACTTATCTGGTAGGCTCCGACAGAACCACTGAACGTGTCCCGAGCACAGCAGGGACACTGTGAGCAGGATGTCACACGGTGACTGGAGGACAGGCTCGTGACACTCCTAGGAGTCACCCAAGAAAAGCTAACCACACAGCACAGCACCCTGCCAGAGCTGACTCTGACCCATCAGTGGCGACCGATAGCAGGTGTGCTGCGGCCACCAGCCTGCTCAGAGGTCTGCAGAGAGCGCCCTGGCCCCAGGGACGAGATTATCGTGGGAATGCCGACAGCATCCGGAGTGAGGACAGAGGCTGCAAGGCACTGGGAGGAAGGCCTGACCCGGAAGCAAGGAGGCTCACGGCCGGTGAGCATAGGGAGGGGCAGCGGCGTGCCCAAGACCCCACGGACGGTTGGCAGAGGCACTGCTAAGGGCCTGTGAACTCTGAAAGCTGTCCAGCTGCCCAGGAGGCCCAAGTGGATGGGATGGAGCGGATTCTCTGCTCTAACACCCCACACATCCTTCCGATGACCCCCTACCGCTCAAAGCAGCACTCCGCCCACCTGTCTTAGAGCCATGCTCATCTCAGGTATATCAAGTATTTGTTATGTGCTCCAAATTCACAATGAAACCCTACTCCCTAAATACAGTGGTGTACGGAGGTGGGACCTTGTAGGAATTGGAAGAGTCACGGGGCTGGAGCTCGCAGAGCTCTTCCCAGAGTCACAGGAGAGCTGGCTTCCTTGATCCGCTCTCTACCATGGGAGGACACGAGAAGGCAGCAGTCTGCAGCCAGAGGAGGGCTTTCACCAGACACTCGGTCGTGCTGGCACCCTAGTCTTGGACTAGTGTCTCCAGAAATGTGAGAAATAAACTGTGGTCATTTATATGCCACGCAGTCTATGTCGCTATTTTTTTTAAGAGCACATAAGCTGACCAAAAGAAAGTCATACAGAGAAGTTCTCCACCATGACTTTGGAAAGGGGTGGGCTAAGCTGCCTTCATGGTCCAACTCGGCTGCCGTGCAGAAACGGAACGCACTATCCCCTCACCCTCCTGGACAACACAATATTGAGGAGAGCAGTTTAGAAAAGACGCAAGGTAAGTGTGAGTCCCTCGTTGCCTGAGGAACCGCACTAAAGGCAGGCTGCCTGGCACAGGGAGACTAGATGACAGGTGCGGAGTCAAGTGACAAATGAACAGACATGGCAGGTGAAGAAGGGTAATCCAAAACACTTTCAGGTTTCAAAGTAGAATGGAGGTAGCTCAGTCAGTCACTCCAAGCAGGTGAACGCAAGTGAGATGGCAGGCGGGCATGTGAGCACGCTTGCCGCTGGCAGAACCGTGAGGTGGCGGAAGGGACACAGTAAGAAGCCTGAGGCTGAGGAGTTCAGACCCCAGTGTGGCTTTCCAGGATACAGCACCCACCCGCTCATAATACTCAGCACCTCCAGGACACTGAAGCAGCACCAAGGGCGAAGTAAGAGCACTTCCCCGTGGGGTCAGACTCCCTGCCCAGTTTCATCTCCCAGGTGGCTAGTGATGCTGAAGGTCAAAGGGACTCCATCTGTACAGAAAAGGACCACTGCTGATGGGAGGAAAGCAGAAGACAAGAAAGTGACTTTCAACTTACAGCCAGACTCGCAGCTCAGGTGAAAATGTATCAAAACTGACAGCACGTGTCAGTGAGAAGAACACCACTAAGAGGCAGATCACCCATATGCTATATTCTAAAACATTACATTACCAAGAAAACCCCTGCCTTTCAAAGTAGGGCAAAACGCTTCATGCTGTCTTTGAGGTGTAATTAGATGTGTTTGTTGATAGAGAAACACAGAAGTGTTGGTTTGATCTAGAAGCAAGAGTGAGGCAAATGCCTCCATAAAACACAGAGAAAAGTTTTAATATTTAAAGCAGATTTTGAGGAAGCAAATATGCTTTCATCTCTCTGGAAGAGCTCGTATAAATGTTTTGTTTCAAAAATGACATTCTTAGGAGCAAGCATTTGTGAACGAAGTAACTGAAAACAATTACAGTTGCTTTTCATTCAGTCCTATTAAGGCCTATTTGCCTTTGAAGCAGAGATGAAACAATTACCTTTCCACAAATGCCTTAGGGAAGGTAGGCAGGAAGATACATGACATTTTCTAACCTTGGATCATGTCCCAAGTCTATTTCTACAACAGGGAAAATCATTCTTTGTCAATCTACCAGTATTGATGAAAAACCATTTTAGACCATTCTTAAGGTTAAAAAACAAAAAAAATGCATCGTAACATCATTCAGTAAGGACAGACACCACTGTCAGAAACATTCCTTGTCACATGACAATCCTGTCACTAATTTCCCATCTCCTGTCACAGTTTTACAACCTTAGGGAATTTTAAAGGTTCCCTAGCCCAGTGATTTTTATATCGCTGTCACTGTTTTAAGCAATCAACCTCTTAGCCAGAGATCCAGGATATAAACCCACGTTGGCCTATGACTGCTCTGGCTGAGGCTGTAGCTGGAGGTGGCGGAGTGGGAAGTCCCCAGAGTCACCCCAGAAGCCTCCAAGGGAATCGAGGAGGTCCTGGGAATGCTGTGACAAAGGCACCGGGCTCAGGGTGAGGCTGATTCACAGGAGTCTGAGAACAGAAGCTCCTCCCCTGCTCCACAGGGCCCAGTTCTTCCCACAGGAGGCCCAGAGGCCTGCGCTCCCGGCCCGGGCGGGGACAGCTACCTCGCTCACACAGCCTGACTGCTTCCATGAGGTACGGCACCAGAAGACGGTTCACGATAAACCCAGGCGTGTCCTGTCAGAGGAGAGAGGAAAACAGACAACAAGTGAATTTCTGTGAGCTTTATCGTTATGTAAAGTCACCAGCTTTCTCCTTCTCACCCTGGATTATCACACACATTTATCAAGCTATACATTTTCAAAGTTTCAAAGCGCAAAGACAGCCTCGCCTCTACGCCACATGACAATCTGACCAACGATTACAGAAGCCAGAAGCCCCTACTGCACGGGTCCTGAGAGGAGCAAAGCCAGAGCCAGGGGTTCACTAGAAAGAGCACGGCTGTGGGAGTGGGCGGATCCAGGCTCAGCTTCGAACACTCTCTGACCTTGCATCATTCTGAAACTCAGGTTCATCATCTGTGAAATGTGAGCAGTAATTTCTACCTCACTAGTTGTGAAGATAAATGAAAGCACATAAAATGCTGCACATACAGCATTACTGTGCTCCCCTCAAACAGTAGACCCTTTACTCTTCTCCTCTCCTGCACTTCTTAACAAGTCTAGAAAAAGTCACACTCCATCCTGAACACACCTCGGGAACACAACTTCCCAGCTGTTGAGGATTTCCTCAGGCTCTTTCCTGTGTGCACTCCGGCACTGGGCACAGGACTCTGGAGCTGGGGACAGGGCCTGGGACAAACTAGCAGGTCCCAACAGACCGAGGGCCTCTCCCAGCTCACCGACCAAGACTCCTCCCCGGAAGACCCCTTTCTTCGTTTCCCTTCTCACTCAAACATGTAACCATCTCTCCTGGAGGGATGGCGGGAATGCTGATTCCCGTCCACTGAGCTCTCCTGGGAGCTTGTGGGGCAGGCTCGCTTGGCAACTTTTCAGTGCTTTTTAATGGGAAGTTGATTTCCACTAGGTAAATAGAGTCCCGCTCTTTTAACAAAAGGCTGTGACCCTCCCTCAGGAAAAAACCCTCACCTGGCCCAGGCTGTGAGTCCCGTTTCAAGCACACACTGGGCAATCCATAAACGTCTGAACACAGACGCCCAGGCTCCTGTACCACTCTACTCACCCGCCTGTGTACTGTAGCCACAGGGCGTTCCTCCTTCCACTCTGGAGCAACTGAGACCACCCCTACCCTACCTCCCAGGACACAGAGATGCACAAAAGAGCTTTATAGTTTAACCAAGACTATATTCATATAATTATGCTGATTTATTAATAATAACCAGGGCAAACCTGTTTTTTAACTTCAAAAAGTTTACTGCAGAAATTCAGGACAGGGTAGGGTACCTGACTACAGGAGGCCACACCATACACAAGGTTAGAAATCAGAAAGTAGCCTGGGAAAAATATTTTCTCCAATATATGGAGTGTTCATATACCGTTATGAGGCTGCTCTGGTGGCTCAGTGATAAAGAATCTGCCTGCCAATGCGGGAGACATGGGCTCAGTCCCTGGGTTGGGAAGATCTGCTGGAGAAGGAAACAGCAGCCCACTCCAGTATTCCTGCCTAGGAAATCCCACGGACAGAGGAACCTTGTAGGCTACAGTCCACAGGGTTGCAAAGAGTCAGACACAGCTTAGCGCCTAAACAACAAAAAATCGAAGAAACATTCAGTAAAACAAAATAGCAGATTACCAGTAAGGTTACTGGCAAGGGGCTTTTTCCCCATTATGATATTCAGTGCTGTTGAAGATACAGAGAGATACTCTCGTAACACTGGAATGTAAAGAGACGCGGCCCTTTAATAAAGCAATTTAACTTTATGTACTCACACACCTTACATTTTTCGTATACCTTCACTTATTTATTAGACACACTTTATTTAGACTTTATATAGCAGGAATTGTTTGTCCTAAGAACTTTACAAATAGCCATTCACTTATTCCTCACAGTAACCCTGTGAGGTAAGGTCTACTGTTGCCTCTGTGTGAGGGAGAGGATACCGAGGCACAGGGAGGTTACGAGACACGCCCAAGGTTACACATCCAGTAAGTGCCAAAGCCAGGATGTGAGCCCAGGCAGGCTGCTTTGCCTGTGAAGTCTTCCTATGAAGAAAGATACATTTTAGGCACACTGATGTCATTTTTCTATGTTGGGTGTTACTAAGCTACAATCCTGGAGGCCAAACCCACATCTATGTGTGAGTCAACTTTCAGTGGAGCAGACGCACATCGCTCCTTGCAAGTACGGCCCATGCTACTTCCTGTTACAGAGCCCAGCAGTCACAGCAGAGACTGCACACCCTAGAACACTACTATCTGGCCCCTGACAGGAAAGTCTGCTGACGTTTGTTCTATGTGATTTCCTCTCCTATCTGGATGCCACACCAAGGGTCTGAATAGCTGACCCTGAGAGTTAGTCAGGGTCTAAAAGACTCCCTGAATGCCTAAGGTAGCACCTAAAAAGAGAGTTCTGCAATGACCCAACAAGAGCAATTTCATGAGACTACAGTTCCCAGGCCTGCACCTGCCATGGCTATCCCCATGGAAACATGGATCATCGCTCTCATGAACTAACGACTTTGCTGCTAAAGACCACCCCCGGCTTGTTCCTGCGCTCTCATTTCACACCTAGCTTTTCATCTGCTGCATACTCATGTCTGTTCTCACACAATGGCTGCTTTTTGCCATGAACAAAGCAAAAACTGGTAACAAAGTGCAACCATACCCTCTGGTTATTAATGTGATATATATTTTTTTAATCCAGAAGATTTAAAACCATAAAACCGAACCCAACAAAAAATGAGTGTTAAAAAATGAGATTCCCTAATATAACACTACAGTCCTAGAATGCAGGGGACTGGCATGTTTAAGTCTGCTCTCTTTGGCTGTTGGGGTCCACGTTGACACATGACTTATTCAGATGATTCATAAACAACTGGAGTTTTCATGGATTAATTCAATACTGTGAGTTCAAACTTGAGACTACTTTGGAAAGTGAAAGTATGCTATGAGAAGAACCACAATGACATTGAAAAGATTACAGTCAACTAGCTATTCCACACCTGGGTATATATCTGAAAAAAAACAAAAACACTAATTCAAAAAGATATATGTGCCCCAGTGTTCATACCCAAGACATGGAAACCACCCAAGTGCCCATCAACAGACAACTAACTGGCTTAAGGAGACATGGCATCTATACAATGGAATACTACTCAGCCATATAGAAAAGAATGAAATCCTGCCATTTGCAGCAACATGGATGAACTTGGAGACTATTGTGCTAAGTGAAATAAGTCAGACAGAGAAAGACAAATCCTGTACATCACTTACATGTGGAATCTAAAAAATACAACAAACTAATGAACAGAACAAAAGAGCAGACTCACAGACAGAGAGGCCAAATTAGTGGGACTGCAAGGAGGTCCAACCAGGCCATTCTGAAGGAGATCAGCCCTGGGATTTCTTTGGAAGGAATGATGCTAAAGCTGAAACTCCAGCACTTTGGCCACCTCATGCGAAGAGTTGACTCACTGGAAAAGACTCTGATTCTGATGCTGGGATTAGGGGCAGGAGCAGAAGGGGACAACAGAGGATGAGATGGCTGGATGGCATCACTGACTCGATGGACCTGAGTTTGAGTGAACTCCGGGAGTTGGTGATGGACAGGGAGGCCTGGTGTGCTGTGATTCATGGGGTCGCAAAGAGTTGGACATGACTGAGCGACTGAACTGAACTGAACTGATGGGGTGGGGTTGGGGTATGGACAATATAGGGGTGAGAGTGGGAGATACAAACTAATAGATGTAAGACAGGTCAAGGATGTATTATTTTACAACATGGGGAATATAGCCAATATTTTGTAATAACCGTAAATGCAAAGTAACCTTTAAAAATTGCATAAAAAAATAAAAACTTTAAAAATGCAAAAAAATTAAATTATGGTCAAAAAGATAAATGACATATTTACAAATAACTGGGCTCCCCTGGTGGCTCAGTCAGTAAAGAATCCACCTACGATGGAGGAGACCACCTGAAACGTAGGAGACACAACCCACCCCAGTATTCTTGCCTGGGAAACCCCATGGACAGAGGAGCCTGGCAGACTACAGTTCATGGAATCACAGGGGTCGGACACAACTCAGTGACTAAACCACCAACCATCATAAAAATTTGTAACGGCATCTTGTGACACAGTTGTCCTTATAGAAAAACTACCAAGTCATGCAGAAGTGCCGTTCCTAAATTTGGAGGACACTAAACAAGAACTACAGCAAACGCAGAGACCGAAGGTAATGAGAGCAAAGCAGGTGAGAGCACCAGGGATAGGTTTACATACAGTCACCAGGACTCCTTGCTAGATGCAGCTTGCCCTTTACAGCCCGCAGGTCGACCTGCCAGAAGAGCTCTCCTCTCCCACATCAGCCTACAGCAGAAGAATCCCTCCTGGCATTAGTCAGAGTCTCAGAAAAATCACCCCCTCCCCGGGCCACCCATACACTACCTTGCAAGCAACAGGATGCTTTCCTAGGGCTCTGCTGAAGTCTAGCAGAGATTCAAATGTCTTCTGGCTGGTCATTGGTGTTTTAATGACCTGGAAATGCAAAGCAGAGAAGAATTGTAACCATAAAATCAGCAAACAATTTCAATAGAACAGTTTAAGGAAACACTGAGAAATAACAGCCACACAGGTGACAAAAATAATTTTTAGTTTCATAAAAGAAGGATCTCAAGCCAGAAACAAAATATCCACTTCAAGACACTGGACTATCATAGAACACACAAAATCAAGGCTAAAAAAACTGATATAAATGTGTGTACATGTGTGTAGGAGGTTTTACAGACTTTGTCACTGAGACTTGGGTTCAAACCCCAATCACACCACTTACTGGCTCTGTGACTCTGGGAATGTTTCTAGAAACTGAAATAACATTGAAATCACTCTACCTACCCTCAAGGAGCTGAGGTAAGAATGGAATTAGATTAGGAAGTAAAGCATTAAGGGCAGCTCCAAGGAAATGCTGGCTCTTTTTAAGGTTTTACTTTCCACTGTTAATCAGTTCAGGGAAGTAACTGGAAGCCTACTAGAGTATAACGCTTGTCTTTAACACACTCTGCATGAAGACGCACCTTCTCTTAGTCCAAAGATGAACAAAAGGAGCCCCAGGAAAACCGAGTGATGCGCCCAGGCCACCAAGGTCCTGTGAACTCTGAGGGGGCCCTGTAACCCTCTATTACTCCACCCTCTCCCACACAGATGCCCCAAAGGCCAACAGCTCCCTCTGCCTCAAAACAGGCTCATCCCAGAGGGAGGCCTTCATACTCTGCAAACGCAGGCCTACGGCTGGGGCGTGCCACCTGCCCGAACCCCGGGAAGGCCCAGGCCACCCCCCAACCCTCTCTGTGAAGTGCATGGCAAGAGCACACCTGCTGCCTCGCTCACAGGAGGCTGTAGGGCTCGACAGGGGTCAGCACCGGGCCCCACACCTGGCAGTCAGCTTGCAGGAAAGAGCTCGCCTGTCAGGAATTAGATTTCAGCAAATGAAGACAGACCAGATGAATTTACATAAGTTAAATATATAATTTAAATGCCAGTTAAGGGACTTCAATGAGAGTCAAAGCCAACAGGCTTGGCTGCTACAGCAGACCGTTTATATAAGCTCAGGTGAGTCAAATCAACCCCTGGTGCCTCACCTTTTGCATATGAACTAGGGATGACGATATCTGACACATCCTCTCTTCTAAGAGGACTGTGTGGTATAATGAGATAGTGTCTGTGCAGGATGGAAAGCGCTATATAAACGAAGGGAATCATCAGCATTATCATTCATGCTTTAATGTGGTCACAGCTTGGGACGGGCTGGTATGCTATGGCATGAAGGGAAGCTAACGAGGGAAAACAGACACAAGGCACCATTAAGAGGGGGTTGAGGATGGCATGATACTGCTCTGCAGGCACCACAAATCAAACAGCAACCTGAGGATTATTCAAGAGGAAGCGGAAACATCACCTCCATCAGGACCAAATAGACTGGGCTGTGACAAGGGCTGCGAGTCAGGGAGTTTTAAAATTAATTTGGTGACTTAAAGGAGTCAACAGTAAAGAGTTTTGTTTTAACAGGACGAATGCATATTCATTCATTCATCCAACAAACAACGTGCTGCAGATATTCTGTTCCAACACAGGGTCTGAAAAATTACACATATACACATATAAATGTTCCCAGTCCCAAGTAAAGGAAAAGAGCCACTCAACTTCCAGTTCATTTTGGTGTTTACCACCAGGGACATACACTCGAATGCTCAAGTTAAAGAATAAAAGTTGCATAAAGAAGAGCACTTTTAGAAAACATTTTCTGGAAAATGTTAACATTTGTCAAACATTAACTGTTAATAATCAATGTACCATATTTCCAAAGACACAAATGGACATTATCAGGTAAATGCAGTTGAAAACAGTATTAGAGCTGGAATATGTCTTTATCTTCAAAACACATATGTACATGATATAGTAAGGGAAAACATGGAAAACTTCATTTCACTTCCTGGCTCTTTCCTGCATTATGAAAAATGCTTTCTTCTATTCCCTGTGCCCCTTTAGTTCCTCAACTTCTTCAAAAACAGCCTTAGAGACTGGCAGTAAATTAGAAGAAGCCAAGAAGCAATGTTAGTGGAAGAGAGAATTCCTATCATAGGATGGTTCAGAGTAGTCCCTGAAAGAAAACTATAAGGAAATTTAGTCATCCTTAAACTAGATGCTAATGCTTACAGAGGGGAGGGGCTGAGCATCAGGAGGTGGCAGAAACAAGGGAACACAGGAGGGAAGGGGGCCTGGAGAAGGCAGCAATGGAAAGCCACATCTCCACTCTCTCCCAGGGAGCCCCGGCTAGTCTCTGGAGGTCTGCCTGGATCCACAGCCCCCACACTTCGCACGGCAATAACTCCTCAACCTCAGTACAAATGCTATTTAATAGAAGCTGCTCCTCAGACCCTGTAATTAGCCCCCCTATAAAAGGCAAGCTGCTGCATTTCAGTGCAAATTACCTACTGTGACTCCACCTCCCCTGTACCTGAGTCTCAAGCAAGCAAGCGATAGCAGCAGCCCAACAGCTCTCCCTGGCCACTTCCCTCCACCTCCCGGGGCTGAGGTCAGGAGGTTCGAGGCTATAAGGAGCTGCTTCATAGCTTTGGTCATAACACAGAGGAGCTGTGCCTCCTGTGGAGACATTACAAAGGCCCCGTCACTGGAGCTGACGCCAGTGTGACCCACCAATAGTGGACAGTGTAATACAGCGGCTGCAGGAGGAAACCAGGCTTCTAATAAAATTCCTCATCCAGCCTGGACAAGACAACACGAACATGTGTGGTTCTCCCCTCCGTGGGCTCATCAGGCCAGTGGTCTTCAGTACCACCTTCCCAATCTGATGCTTCTCTCTGCACTGCTCCTCAGCTATGGCACAAACAGTAAGTGATATTCCACACAGCTAACAGCCCTCCTGGACACCAATGGTCAAGAGAGGTCTGCAGAGAAATAAAGCCCAGGGGCCTTCCTAGATATTAGGTGCTGTTTCTTCCTTTGGCTCTGAAAGGAGACTCTGGCTGGAGAAACCCAAGCACAAGCACAACAACCGGCCAACCTCCCACTAAAATCTGTGGAGTGCAATCCCCCGTGGCAGGGCAGGCGCCACTCAGAAGCAGGGCTGAGAGCAGGCAGAGCAGGCCCGNTGGCCACTTCCCTCCACCTCCCGGGGCTGAGGTCAGGAGGTTCGAGGCTATAAGGAGCTGCTTCATAGCTTTGGTCATAACACAGAGGAGCTGTGCCTCCTGTGGAGACATTACAAAGGCCTCGTCACTGGAGCTGACGCCAGTGTGACCCACCAATAGTGGACAGTGTAATACAGCGGCTACGGGAGGAAACCAGGCTTCTAATAAAATTCCTCATCCAGCCTGGACAAGACAACACGAACATGTGTGGTTCTCCCCTCCGTGGGCTCATCAGGCCAGTGGTCTTCAGTACCACCTTCCCAATCTGATGCTTCTCTCTGCACTGCTCCTCAGCTATGGCACAAACAGTAAGTGATATTCCACACAGCTAACAGCCCTCCTGGACACCAATGGTCAAGAGAGGTCTGCAGAGAAATAAAGCCCAGGGGCCTTCCTAGATATTAGGTGCTGTTTCTTCCTTTGGCTCTGAAAGGAGACTCTGGCTGGAGAAACCCAAGCACAAGCACAACAACCGGCCAACCTCCCACTAAAATCTGTGGAGTGCAATCCCCCGTGGCAGGGCAGGCGCCACTCAGAAGCAGGGCTGAGAGCAGGCAGAGCAGGCCCACATGCACAAGCAGACCCCACTGACCTCCACAAGCTTCATCAAAGGCACTGGGTTGAAGAAATGGAGCCCGGCGAATCGGTCTTGTCTGGTCGTGGAATTGGCTAGGCTTGTGATCTGCAAAGAGGAAGTGTTGCTGGCAAAGATTGTGTGTCTGTGGAGAGAAAGACATTGGAGTGTTGGAATGAGTCCCATCTTTGGAAACAGTCAGGGAAAAGACACAACTGCATTAACATTAGGCTGAAGTCAAGTGACCTGCTTCATTTAAATTCCGAAATTTTAAATTTAAACGTTACTTGCTCCAAAAGTCTGCTTAGTCTTTCCTAATCCTTCCTCAATTTTAGGCAAAAAAATCTCTCCTGGCTACTTGCAATATTTAGTTTATACGGTACGTGAAGAACACAAGGAGGCAGTAACGTTAGTCACGAGATGAAACTGCAAGTGAGCAAACACTGGGCACAGACAGGATGCATCACAGACACTCAAACAGAAACTGTGAAGACACACCTGACTCCTCTGTGAGAAACACCCGACACGAACTAAAATCATCTCCCCTCAAACGAAAAGCTTTACCTTCCCACTGGTTGGGAACTAAAATGAAAACAGAAGGAAACTAACAAGGTCCAAAAGAAGTTTTAAGGCCACACTGGTAGGTTTGGGGAAGGAAAGATATATGTGTACACATGATAAACATGGTTCAACGCATTCTTATTGTAGTGAAAGCGTCAGTCATTCAGTCATGCCAACTCTTTGCAACCCTGTAGAATGCAGCCCACCAGGCTCCTCTGTCCATGGGATTCTGGATTCTCCAGAATACTGGAGTGGGTTTCCATTCCAACCATTTCCTTCTCCAGGGGATCTTCCCGACCCAGGGATCAAATCCAGGTCTCCTGAATTATAGGAAGAATGTTTACCATCTGAGCCACCAAGGAAGCCCTATTCGTATTATAGAATCTCCTTAAATAGCAGTACCATCTTCTTTTGTGTATATAAAATATTAAATTATTAATTTTAAAAACTCCATGCTGATTTCAACAAAATTTAATTTTTAAAGACCTCAGTAAAGTGGGGTGCCAAAGGCATGACAGGCAAATCTTGAGAGACGGGCAAGACTTATCAGCTTTCCTACAGCACCACCTTGTGGATAAATATACACAAAACGGCCTAACACTACTAATAACCACCACAAGGGCTTGGCCACAGCACAGGAAGGGCAGTGGTCCCTTACGACCAGATCAGGGTGTTCCTGCTTGCCCAAAAGGCAGTACTCTATAGTCTGTCTGAAATCAGGGGAGAGTGGGAGGAGAGAAGAAGGGAAGGGAGAAGAAACCAGTAATATGGGAAGAGCAGAGAAGCGTGAGGTGAAAGCAGCTGGTGTGCTGGTGGTGTACACTGGTACAGCCGTGCGATGGGATACTACTCAGCCACTAAAAAAGGAGATCAAGCTATCTGCAGCTACATGGATGGGCCTAGAGATTATCACACTGAGCGAAGTCAGTCAGAGAAAGCCAAACGTCACATGGCATCACTTCCATGTGGAACCTGAACTAGACGCAAATGAACCAATCTATGAAACTAACAGAATCATGGACAGAGAGAGCAGACCGGTGGTTGTCAAGGGGCAGGGGTTTGGGAGAGGGACAGAATGGGAGCCTGGGGTTAGACATGTGAGATTCTATACAGAGGCTGGATAAACAGCACGGTGCTACGGTACAGCACAGAGCACTATACTCAGTATCCTATGATAAACCATACTGGAAAAGAATGCATGTGTAACTGAGTCACTTAGCTGTACAGCAGAAACCAAACACTGTAAATGAACTGTGCTGCTGCTTCTTAGTCGCTTCAGTCATATCCAGCTGTGCGACCCTATGGACTGCAGCCTGCCAGGCTCCTATGCCCATGGGGATTCTCCTGGCAAGAATACTAGAGTGTGTTGCCATGCCCTCTTCCAGGGGATCTTCCCAACCCAGGGATCAAAGCCGGGTCTTCTGCAATGCAGGCAGGTTCTTTACTACTGAGCTGGCACACTTCAATTTAAAAACACTGATAGAAAAACACTGACCAACTTCATGAGTAGGATTCCACTGTATATATGTACCACATCTTCCTTATCCTTTCCTCTGTCAATGGATATTTAGGTTGCTTCCATGTCTTGGCTACTGTAAACAGTGCTGCAATGAACATTGAGGTGCGTGTATCTTTTGAATTATGGTTTTCTCCGGATATATGCCCAGGAGTGGAATTGCTGGATCATATGGTAGCTCTATTTTTAGTTACTTAAGGAACCTCCAAACTGTTCTAGAATCCTCCTGCCAATGCAGGAGAAACAGGGGATGGGGGTTCGATTCCTGGGTTGAGATGATCCCTTGGAGGAGGAAATGGCAACACACTCCAGCATGCTTGCTGGGAGAATCTGCTCCATGGACAGAGGAGCCTGGTGGGCTACAGTCCATGGGGTCGCAAAGAGACAGACGTGACTAAAGGGACCAAAGCATGTGTACTGTTCTCCATAGTGGCTGTACCTATTTACATTCCTAGAATAGTGCAAGAGGGTTCCCTTTTCTCCACATTCTCTCCAGCACTGACTGTGCAGATTTTTTGACGATGTCCATTCTGACTGGTGATACCTCACTGTAGTTTTAATTTGCATTTCTCTAATAATTAATGATGCTGAGCAGCTCTCTGTGTGGCTTTTGGCCATCTGTATCTTTTCCTGAGAAACATCTATTTAGATCTTTTGCCTATTTCCTGATTGGGTTGAATGGTTTTTTGNCATTCTGACTGGTGATACCTCACTGTAGTTTTAATTTGCATTTCTCTAATAATTAATGATGCTGAGCAGCTCTTTGTGTGGCTTTTGGCCATCTGTATCTTTTCCTGAGAAACATCTATTTAGATCTTTTGCCTATTTCCTGATTGGGTTGAATGGTTTTTTGACATTGGGCTTCATGAGTTGTCATCCCTCGTAGCTCAGTCGGTAAAGATTCCTGCAATATAGGAGACCTGGGTTCGATCCCTGGGTCAGGAAGATCCCCTGGAGAAGGAAATGGCAATCCACTCCAGTATCCTTGCATGGAGAATCTCATGGATAGAGCAGGAGCCTGGTGGGCTGCAGTCCACGGGGTCGCAGAGTTGAGCATGACTAAGCGACTAACACTCACTCACTCACTTCATGAGTGGATGGCCAACATTTCAAAGGGCTTCCCAGATGGCTCAGATGGTAAAGAATCTGCCTGCAATGCAGGAGATCGGAGTTTGATCCCGGGATCACGAAAATGCCCTGGAGAAGGAAATGGCAACCCACTCCAGTATTCTTGCCTGGAAAATCTCCTGGACACAGCAGGAGCCTGGTGGGCTGCAGTCCACGGGGTCACAAAGGGTTGGACACGATAACATCTTATGGAAGTACTTTTTCCTCATTCTGAGGGCTGTCTTTTCATTTTGTTTATGCTTTCCTTTGCAATGCAAAACGTCTTACATNCCGCCCTGAGGGGCTTGGGAAGGAAAATTCAAGCACTTTCCGGAACAAGAGAAAAAGCTGAAGGCGACAGAGACAGAGACAGACAGCAGAGGCACTTCGCTGGCAGTTCTGCGGCTAGGACTCTGTGCTTCCGCTGCAGGAGGCACAGGTTCGATCCCAGGGCCAGGAACTAAGATCTCAGAAGCCTAAGCGAGTGGCCAAAGAAATAAAAAGAGAAAGTTAGAGCAGTGTCCTTTTGTTTTGAAATTTTAAAATCCCACTGAGAAAACATGTGAGGAAAGAAAAAAAAACCACTCAACAATACAAAGCTCCCTATGTCAGATGTCAAAGAAAATAAAAGCCGCATGGTGAAGAACTCTNAGCGAGTGGCCAAAGAAATAAAAAGAGAAAGTTAGAGCAGTGTCCTTTTGTTTTGAAATTTTAAAATCCCACTGAGAAAACATGTGAGGAAAGAAAAAAAAACCACTCAACAATACAAAGCTCCCTATGTCAGATGTCAAAGAAAATAAAAGCCGCATGGTGAAGAACTCTGTCAGGAATCAGGTCTCAGAAGGTTGGGTACACCTTCTGTACCCAGAAGGAGTACACCTGGAAGATGCCATTCTCCCAAAGAATAAGGCATTAGTCTTAAAGAGGTGGAGGGGAGCCAGTGAGGGAGGGGGGATCGTGCCATCTCCCTAGAAAGCCACTTGAAGAGTTACTGTAATCGTGTGTGACTGTGACAGTCACAGGGCATCTTTGGTCATGTTGCAGATAAGCTATAACGCCATTCCCTTAAGATTACTTTTTTTAAAAAAAAACTGCAAACAGAACCAATCCAAGAGATGAAGCAACCCTCAAAAATTCAAGTGAACCAAGACAGACTTACAAGAACACTAAAATTCAACTGGGAAAATCCATGGCCAAGAAGTATTTTCAGCCTAAATGAGGACTTATCCTCCAATAAACACGTCCAGCTCCCTCACCCCAACTCCCACCCATAAGGAGACACTGGGCAATTCAGTCATTGATTTTCTTCATCCCGTGTCTGCATGGGCACCCTGGAGATGGTACAGTATGCAGACACCACCCAAAATCAGCTATTAAATCAAAGCCCTCTAGGCAATGTTCTAGAAGAGCAAAGTGCACATGTCAAATGATCCATGTCAAAGCTACTGTGTGTGCAAAATGTCTGTTTACTTTCCCATATCAACCAGAATACACAGGAGTGCAAGGAGGGGCCAAGTCTCAGAAAGGTAGCAGACAGACCTTCCCAGTGTGTCACTGATCACATCCTCACTCTGTAAAACGTCCCTCAGCCCCACAGTGCCTCAATGGTCTTTAAAGAGGCTCCTCTTGTAGGAACTTAGCTTAACTGTTTTCCGTAACTCAGTTGCCTCAAACATTTTCTACAATTTCGGGATCGTCAAAATGCCTAGACTAGTATTTCTGGTCCAGTGAGAAAGCAATAATTGTATACTCTAAATGGTTATCCCTTTAAATACTTTCTACTTCAGCTTTCTTTATCTTGGTTTACTCATAAAGCTTCAATAAAACACAAAGGAAATCTTATGGTATTGCTATTCCACAGGCAGAAAAAGATATTCTAGTTTAAACCCAAAGTAGACATGGCTAGTGGGGAATTTCCTGGCAGTCCAGCAGTTAGAATTCTGGGCAGATTTCACAGCCATGGCCTTTGCTCAAACCCTGGTCAGGGAACTAAGATCTCACAAGCTGCATGGCATGGCCACACAAACTACAACAACACCACCACCCCACCCAATGGGGACACAGTTCAGACTGAATGGAGAAAATACAGGTGAAAAAGATACATTTAAATTCTTAAATATTATCCATTTTATGATGAGGTTCTTGGTTGCATAGCAATAAACTACCATTTCAGCACAACTTTAAGTAATTTCAATGAAAGCAGTATTTTCATTCTACCCACCTGTAGACAGCAACCCAATCCAACCTAAAGAACTTCCCTTAGAATCATTTGTTTGCAGACATACCCAAGAGACACAAGGTTGGCAACATCTTGAGGGTAACTTCCTGTCCTATTCATCTGCACAAACCCAGTGCCTGGTCCATGGTGGTGAGAAGGTAATAGGCAGGAAGACCAGGGGTCTCCAAACAGAGGAAATAGACTGCAAGGGTCAGACATTTTTTTTCTCTCAAGTGATAGGAGGAAACAAACAAGTGTTAGATTTTTTGCCCCTTCTCTACACAAATTTAAAAAGAGGTTTCTTTTAAAATTCTGTGTTGCCATGACAACACATGGTTCCACCTGCACTTAACTTTTCTCAAACATTGAGCTAACTAACCAAAGTGTTTTTCCTATGGAAATATTTGTCTTAAGCTATGTTAATGAACTATGTATTTACATTGCCTAATGGCCCTGGACAACTCACCTTGTGCCAGTGTTATGCCAAAATGCATGTTGTGGGTGAGGGGCTTGGTGCCAGTCTCTGAGTTTTGAGACATTTCCCTTCTCCAATTAGCAGACTGCTGCTGCTAAGTCACTTCAGTCCTGTCCGACTCCTAGCGACCCCATGGACTGCAGCCTACCAGGCTCCCCCATCCATGGGATTTTCCAGGCAAGAGTACTGGAGTGGGGTGCCATTGCCTTCTCCAGCAGACTGCTAGTAGCTATATAACATCCGGCTAAAGACTAGCAGGGGGGCACTTTTTCTGCTCCCTTCTGGTAAGCAGAAGCTTTCTCTCTCTCTTTTATACTTTAATAAAACTTTATTACACAGAAGCTCTGAGCAGTCAAGCCTCGTCACTGGCCCCGGAAAGAACTCTTCTCCTCCAGAGGCCAAGAATCTCAGCGACTTTCATGGCTCAACAACCACCTTTCAGTGGGCACTCAATGTATATTTGCTGAAAAGTAAGTGAACAAACCCACCA
This sequence comes from Neotragus moschatus, assembly GCA_006410615.1. Lineage (NCBI taxonomy): Eukaryota > Metazoa > Chordata > Mammalia > Artiodactyla > Bovidae > Neotragus > Neotragus moschatus. Next base: position 295,262 of record SJYA01000916.1, read on the forward strand.
CAGGTAGCCCACTGCCTGGTATGTATCAGATACCTGACAACATTTCCATGGGACGAGTCCAGGGTTCTGATTTTACTCATCTAGCTCCCAGGGGGGTGGTACTCCTCCCTACTGTTACGGGCTATCATCAAGATAGAGTGAGGATGCAGGCAGCCTGTCCCCTGTCCCCATGCAATCCATGTCAGGCCTGAAAGGTACATGACTGCATCCCAGACTGGCTCAATAAGCAGATGCAACCTTAAGCATGGCCAGTAGTTAGATCTTCGCTCACAAGTTAGATACTTCAGCTACACGCTGGTATGCAGGCTACAGCCAGAAAAAAACATAACAAGAAGTGCTGTGTGGAAGCCAAGTAATTGTACTGGGATATGCAAACAATCTAGACAGTGGGGAAGCCTTCAAATAGTTGGGGTGAAAAAAAATGCAGATTATTACAAAATGCTTTACACCAAATGACCAAGGGCCACACAAAAACTTTGGCTTCTCTGAGGTGAGCACTCTTGCCCCACCACCCCAACACCTGAGCTCCCCTGGGGTAGACAGGAAACACCCTTACCGCAGCATGCTGGGCACGGCTCTGCATTCATTCCCATCACTACTGCTGCCTCCTCCCGACTCAACCACCATGCACGGCCTGTTCCAGGCCCTGGGATAAGGTGATGAACAAAACAAATCCCCTGCTCTCAGAGAGCTTTCACTCCTCATAAATTATCCTATTTGGTCTTCATAATAGCCTTTGGGGGAGGCACTGTAACAGTAAGCGAACAAAGCCTGGACNCCTCCTCCCGACTCAACCACCATGCACGGCCTGTCCCAGGCCCTGGGATAAGGTGATGAACAAAACAAATCCCCTGCTCTCAGAGAGCTTTCACTCCTCATAAATTATCCTATTTGGTCTTCATAATAGCCTTTGGGGGAGGCACTGTAACAGTAAGCGAACAAAGCCTGGACATGAGGGGCTCTGAAGCTAGGCTTGCCTGTATCCCGAGCTCACATGCTGGCTGTTGACCCTGCAAGGCATGGCTGGGTCCGAGGGGAATAGTCTAAAACAGCTCTGAACTGGCCTAGAGTCAGACTCTGGAGCCTGTCTACCAACTATGAGACAGAAAAATTCCTTAACTCTCAAAGGCTGTCTCCTCAACTAAAATTGGAGCAGAAGAGTTGTTGAGAGGATCAAAAGAGTTAATACATGTTGAGAGGATTAAAAGAGTTAACACAGAATTGTTGAGAGGATTAAGAGTTAAAGAACATGTGATTTCTTGAGAACTTATTCCTAAGATAGTTCATAAATTGAAGCTTTTAAAAACTAGATCTATTGTTCATGCATTCTTTTCATGAAAGTTAAGTGTGCCTTTATGCTAGACATTGAGGCAGGTGAGAGGTAATATGTGGCGGTTGCTCTTGAATTGCTCGCCATCCACATGAGGCACAAGTATGAGCAGCTAACTGTCCTGAAGGCACAGATGGCCTGCTTGCCATATCTGGGATGGCACCTGAGACAGATGAAAGTTTTAGTGGGTTAAATACTTTACCTTAAGATACGGCCTTTAGACACTTAAAATATGATGTTATAGATATATAGGCTATATCTTCTTAGGTAAGGAAAAAGGGACATTAAAAAGTATGGGTTTAAAAAAAAGCATATGTATGTAACTGTACTACATATATGTATATGAAATTTGTGTAGCAATAACCCAGAACAGTGCCCAGGATATCACAACAGCTTAGTGATTTTATTCTAGGTAGGCCCCTTCTTCATTCTGTAGGGGTCCAAGGCTTAATAGTAGATCCAGGTACTGCTCCGGAAGGAAAATATTTTACTTTGCCTTTAAAATTATATCTTCGGATCTCACGACTTGCCCCCTTTCTGGTTTTCATTTTCAGCTTTTCTTTTCTGTGTCCCCACATTTTTTACAAACAGGTTAAAAAGAGCCTTTAAAAAGCAGGGGGAACACCCACAGACTTCCTTAGCCACCAGAAGCTGACCTTTGCTTCACTACAAAAGTCCTTTAATCGCTGGGGGCACAGCTGCATGCGGAGCACCCGCTCTGCTGAGTGCAGGAACACATCAAAGGGCTTCCAAGCGTTAAAGCCAATGCCTGCTCTTTGGCCTCATTTACTTTTCCACAGCCCCACACACTGCCAGCTAGGCCTTCCTTTTTGAAATTCTCCGATTTCTTATCTCTGTCTGTTCCTTTTAGCCATATTAATTCTCTCAAGCTTCTCAAGTTGTCGTTCAAGGCTCTGCCTTCAGTATTCCTCTCCTCTGTCTTTACATCTTTTCCTCCCGGAACCTTAGCCATTCTCTTAACTCCAGCTAGGTGTGACACCAGCCTGCTGTCCTAAGCTAGTCTATGCTATGTGCGTTATGCTAGGTCGCAGCAGTCGTGTCCGACTCTGTGACCCCGTGGACGGCAGCCCACAAGGCTCCACTATCCAGGGGGTTCTCCAGGCAAGCATACTGAAGTGGGCTACCAGGCCCTCCTCCAAGGGATCTTCCCGATCCAGGGATCGAACCTGTGTCTCTTATGTCTCCTACATTAGCAGGTGGGTTCGTCACCACTGAGCCACCTGGGAAGCCTGCAGTCAATACCTTGCGACTCTAAAACCAGTTCTCTTGAGCTCCATTAATGTTGCTACCATCCTGAGGGTCACAAAGAGTTGCTGGACAACACTTTTTTCTTAACCTCCGCCCTAATTACATCCAAAGAAGTTCTATCCACCATTTAATTTAAGGCCCATTTCAAAAGCTACCCTCCCCAAACGAATGCCCTTTTATTGTTTTAAACCTTAGAGCTAGACTTTTACTGCTGTTACTAGACTGCCTGACACCAGTCAACGGTGCCATGCGGTCTCTGCTCTTGGATCTGACTCCCTTAGTGGCGACCCTGATCTGGTCCTTGAGTCCCCTGCCACTCATCACCTGTCTGCGGTCTTGTCCGGTAACTCACTGCTCAGTACCAGGTGCCGAGAGCAGGGTGGCCCAGGCCTGTGCCCTCCGCCAGCCCCGTCAGCCCGTCAGCCTAGCAGCCCAGCTCCTTGGGCTGCTTCCCAGCTTCACAGCCCCGCCCTGAGGATCCCTCCCTCAGGAAGCGCCTCCACCTCGCTGAGGCCTGCCCGTAGTCGAACAGAGCGGCCCTCTCTCCCTCGGTGAACGCTCTCTCAGCCTCCAGCACGGGTAGTCGCTCCTTTGTGCCCTACTGATGCACAGATACAGCAGGTCCTTCCTGCAGGACCCTACATATAGGAAAAAAGCAGTGTGGAGCTGGTGAGAGTCACCGCTATCGATGATCACTGAGTTACGTTAGCAGCAGCCCAAACCCCAGGACACGCATCTAAGAGAAATAAGAAACAAATGGTTGTAGGCGATTTCAAGTTGTAAAAATCTCACGAATTTTAGAATAAAGGTCATAAACCAAGGATGCTGTAGGAGAAACTCCAGATGTGAAACATAAATTAGACATGGAAAAGTTAACCAACACCAGCTTTTGATGATGAACTCAAAATACTGAACGATAGCTAGAGACCTTTGCAAAAGACCTGCCACATCGTCCACTTCCTCAGAATCCGGAGTAGCTGTTACCACAAAGCCCAACACAGGGTAGTTCTGTCATACTCCGAACCTCAGTCCAACCAAAATTTCCAGTAAATGCAAATTTCATATACATATATGTAGTACAGTTACATACATATGCCTTTTTTTAAACACACACTTTTTAATGTCCCTTTTTCTTTACCTAAGAAGATATATCCTATGTATCTATAACATCATATTTTAAGTGTCTAAAGGCCGTATCTTAAGGTAAAGTATTTAACCCACTAAAACTTTCATCTGTCTCAGGTGCCATCCCAGATATGGCAAGCAGGCCATCTGTGCCTTCAGGACAGTTAGCTGCTCATACTTGTGCCTCCTGTGGATGGTGAGCAATTCAAGAGCAACAGCCACACATCACCTCTCACCCGCCTCAAAGTCCAGCACAAAGGCACACTTAATCTTCACAAAAAGAAAACATGAACAATAGATCTAGTTTTTAAAAGCTTCAATTTATGAACTATCTTAGGAATAAGTTCTCAAGAAATCATGACTGGTTTTGCTACTAGAAACTCTTTATAATATCTCTATTATTGTGGTGGGCAGATCAACCATTTTCTGGCACTGGTAGTGGAGATGCCAGGCAAAACAGGAACTAGAGAGCAACTGCAGCCTGAACGCACCCGATCTCCTCTGATCTTGGAAGCTAAGCAGGGTCGGACCTACTTTAGTCCTTAACCCACTCCAGTGTTCTTGCCTGGAGAATCCCAGAGACGGGGGAGCCTGGTGGGCTGCCGTCTCTGGGGTCACACAGATTCGGACACAACTGAAGCGACTCAGCAGTAGCAGCATGACCACGTCTGTACTTTCAAAACTGGATTTATGCTTAATTTCCTCCAGCATGTCAATGCGTCCTGTACCATTTATCAAAGGGACTGTGGGCAAAGAGACAGGGAGACCCTGTGTGTGTCCGTCCATCTGTGAGGGACATGTGTGAGCCAGGGCAGGGATGGCGGCAGACACACAACACAGGTTTCCCTCCAATGTAGCTTTCTTCTCTATCACAGCAGGGAGAGGGTGAGAGGCGCCTTAGTTTCTCAACTACTGCAAGGTCAGAGAGAAGGAAAATTATTTACTGTTCAGGTTTATTAGCTACAGATAATTGAGATCATCAATTACTAGAGCAGGAAAATCAGTGCAACCATCTTCAGGCTTCTTAGCCATGAAATTATTCCTCCTAAGAATGTATACAGAAGAGCAATACGCAAAGCATAGGTCAGGGGAGAGAGGTTTGGGAACCACCAAGGAACCGCTCTGAACTCCTAACCCTAAAGGCCATCAGAGTGTAGTGTTAAAAACCTCTGATCTGTAAAGTAATTAGCCTCCAATAAAAAAACAAACAAACAAACAAAAAAACTCTGATCTATTCAGAGATGGCTATTATTTTTAAAAAGAAACAAAAACAAAAAAACATAAAATAAGTGTTAGCAAAAGATATGGAGAAACTGGAACTCCTGCACACTGCTGATGCAGTCCCTGTGGAATATGCTGTAAGAGTTCCTCAAAACACTAAAAATAATTACCATATTATCCAGGAATTCCACTCCTGGATATATATCCAAAAGACTAACACAGACTTAGAAGCAACACTCTAACATAGCTGCAGACCATGTTCATGGCAGCATCCCCAGTAGCCAAAAGGTGAGAGCAGCCCAAGTGTCCACTGATGGATGAACGGGCAGACAAAATGTGCCACAGACATGCAGTGGAATATGACTCCACGAAAAATATCCCGATGTAATATTATTCCTCGAAGAGGAAAGACATTCTGACACGTGCTACAACCCAGATGAACCTTTAAGGTTTTTAGATGAAATAAAGCAGTCACAAAAGGACAAATCCTGAGTGATTTCTCTCATATGAAGAATCTAGAACAGTCAGATTCATAGAGACTGAAAGTAGAAGGATGGCTGCCAGGGGCTGGCGGAAGGAGAGATGGGAAATTATTATTTAAATGGCATGTACTTAAACACCGCTGAACTGTACATTTTTTATACGCATATTTTCGGTTTTATTAGATAAATGCCAAAGCATTTCCCAAATAGTTACACTAATCTATTGATACATTCCCACCACCAACAGGAAATATGAACTTCCTGTTTCTCTATATCCTTACCAACATTTTATCAGATTTTTCAAATTTTTCCAAGATGATGTGTGTGTATTTATTTGTAGGTTTCTTTTTAATTTACTTATTTTAATTGTAGGCTAATTACTTTACAATATTGTAGTGGTTTTGCCATACATTGACATGACTCAGGCATGGGTGTACATGTGTCCCCCATCCTGAAACCCTCTCCCACCTCCCTCCCCATCCCATCCCTCTAGGTCATCCCAGTGCACCAGCCCTGAGCACCCTGTCTCATGCTTCGAACCTGGAATGGCGATCTGTTTCACATATGATACTATACATGCTTCAGTGGTATCCTCTCAGATCATCCCACCCTCTCCCTCTTCCACAGAGTCCAATAGACTGTTCTATACATCTGTGTCTGTTTCGCTGTCTCACATACAGGGTTATCGTTATCATCTTGCTAAATTCCATATATATGCGTTAGTATACTGTATTGGTGTTTTTCTTTCTGGCTTACTTC